>CABFWO010004832.1:21425-32604 GCA_902155825.1 Timema genevievae
CTTTTTTATTTTTTTCAATTTACATAATATATTGCGAGACTGACGTTTTAACACACGTGAAGCATCGATATTCTCCATAAAATTAATGTTTAACTATGTATATAGTATTCATTTGTTTTCTGTCTAACTTGATTATCAACTTAAATCTAAGGAAAAATTATATTAGATATTTCAACTTGAAATCCAAGAGGAAATTTTAAGACTGTAGTAACACTAAGAACATAGATGGAGTAGAGTCTTCTGTTCACAGAACTACTAGTAAGACTGTAGTAACACTAAGAACATGGAGGGAGGGAGGTCTACTGTTTACAGAACTACTAGTAAGACCGTAGTAACACCAAGAACATGGAGGGAGCGAGGTCTACTGTTCACAGAACTACTAGTAAGACCGTAGTAGCACTAAGAACATGGAGGGAGGGAGGTCTACTGTTTACAGAACTACTAGTAAGACCGTAGTAACACTAAGAACATGGAGGGAGCGAGGTCTACTGTTCACAGAACTACTAGTAAGACCGTAGTAACACTAAGAACATGGAGGGAGCGAGTTCTACTGTTCACAGAACTACTAGTAAGACCGTAGTAACACTAAGAACATGGAGGGAGGGAGGTCTACTGTTTACAGAACTACTAGAAAGTCTGTAGTAACGATAAGAACATGGAGGGAGTGAGGTCTACTGTTCACAGAACTACTAGTAAGACTGTAGTAACGATAATAACATGAAGGGAGTGAGGTCTACTGTTCACAGAACTACTAGTAAGACTGTAGTAACGATAATAACATGAAGGGAGTGAGGTCTACTGTTCACAGAACTACTAGTAAGACTATAGTAACGATAAGAGTATAGAGGGAGCGAGGTCTACTGTTCACAGAACTACTAGTAAGACCGTAGTAACACTAAGAACATGGAGGGAGCGAGGTCTACTGTTTACAGAACTACTAGAAATACTGAAGTAACGATAAGAATATGAAGGGAGTGAGGTCTACTGTTCATAGAACTAATATTAAGACTGTAGTAACGATAAGAGTATAGAGGGAGCGAGGTCTACTGTTCACAGAACTACTAGAAAGACAGTTGTAACAATAAGAACATGAAGGGAGCGAGGTCTACTGCTCACAGAACTACTAGTAAGACTGTAGTAACGATAAGAACATGGAGGAGTGAGGTCTACTGTTCACAGAATACAGAACTACTAGTAAGACTGTAGTAACGATAAGAAAATGAAGGAGTGAGGTTTACTATCCTATATTATATCCTCTCCATCCTCATACTAATCCCTAGAAACTAATTTCCTCATGCCTGTATTCTTAAAATTTGCCTAGGGATAGGAAACCCACCAGTCAAGATAGTTGTGATTCGGATTTCAATAGATTCAGGTTTCGGAGAGTAAGAACCCAGAAGTGTTAAATGTTTGAAATATTAATATTTCCTTGGAATTGAGATCAAGTCTCGTCTTTCGAAAACACATTTCTAAATATGTGTCTTCTTATAGTGAACTTCCCCCTCGACCCCTTTCAACGTCATACCGAACCACCAGACCACCACCCCCTACCAAGCCATCCTACCACGTGCGAGAAGAGGCAGGAAGGTGGAGAGACAAGAAAACAAACTAATAACAAGTGTGGCGTTACGTGAGATGTCTCACCCCGTTATGTGGAGAGCAGGCTGTTTGTAAACTGCCAGACTGCCGTGAAACAAGGTGTAGACCATGGAACAAGCGAACCAAGGAGATGACAGGCCGTGAGCTGAATGAGGTAGGTACTGCTCGTCGGAGCGAGACATAGAGATAGTAGATCCACGTTCTTAAAGGGATAACATTTCACAATACTGTACTCATTTGTTATTTTACTAGCCCAATCTGGTGCCAGTATTGACTATCAGAGACTAGCACTTTCTGAATTTAGAAGGTTACACACTACGCGAGCTATTCTTTGATTAGGTGACTTGGCGATCTAGGGGTAAGGTGTCATATCTCTGTGCTGGCGGTCCAGGGTTCAATCCTCGGTCCCGGCACAGATTTATCTGATTGCCAAACCCTTCCTTCACCTCTGACAAGACGATGTATTAAGCACAACTTGTGAATGTGTGGAATGGCAGGCCTCCACCGTGGTTCGGATCCCACGTTAAACTGTAGATCCTTCATTTCATCTCACAATCACCCTACCATTACACATTAGCTTAAGTGTGTATAACCCGAACGGGTAGTAAGACGTGGTAATAATAATAATAATAATAATAATAATAATTGATGATACCCGCCTTGGTGGTCAGAATTGTCCAAGATCTCGGGCGCCACTCTCGTAGTAGACTAGACTGCTGATGTTGGGGTGGTCGGGCTTTGAATCCTAGTCGTATGTAGGAGGGTTTAGTTTCCTAAATTATTTCCATTCCATGCAAATTCTGGTATATTCCCCTAAATTAAACTTTACTCATTACTGATACATTAGCGTAATCAATATATAAGTGTACAACCTAAACGGGTAGTAAGACGCGGTGCTAAAAAACTATACCCACAGCGCGGGTTGAGTGGTCTGATAAGGGGCTAGACTAGAATTTTACTTATCTTTGTTGACGGATAAAGGTCAGGGTTGTAATCCTGTATTGGTAATCTAAAAGTGTTTTTCAATCAATTACTCACGTCACCGTGATTGAATTTATTCTTAGCTCTTTAGTCCTCATATTAATGTATAAATAAAAAGTATAAGATTTTAACATCTCCAATTGTCATTGGATATAAAAATATGCATAAAAGATACACGATAAGAGAGTGGAACTTTATTTTCTTCTTAATTATTTAGAATCGAAAACCTGTATAACCGTGAAGGGGTATTTAGGCAAACAATTTATTCAAACCTAGAAAATTAGTTCTAATATCATTCCAAAGTTAGGTTAGCTTTCAGTAAATATGATTTCATTTTCCGAATTTAAAAAAAAGCACTTTTCCCCCTGGATTCTAGTCATTCACAAGGCATAATTAAATCTTATAAAAAATTTAAACAATATTAAAACCTTAACCTGCAAAGTTTATTATCTCTCTTAAATGGAATAAAATAAGATGAGTGTACTTATACATATTTTTACTTTCTCTCTATCTTACAGGTAGAGAAAGTATGGTGATCGTCAAAAAAATCGAACTCGAGATTTTGATGAATTTTGACGTTTCATGACTCCCTGAATCCGAAAAAGTGGTTTTTGAATTTCCGTCTGTCTGTCTGTACCTCCAACTAGAGCCTAAACTATTTTACCGATTGAGCTGAAACTTGATATCTAGGGTTTTCAAAGGGTTGCCCCGAGGGATTTTTGGAATTGGATATCTACCCCTAAAATTAAGGGTAGTTTACTGAAGGGAAAAAAGAGAAAAAGTCGATTTTCTCAAAATCGGCTCTAACGATTTTGATTAAATTTCATTTATGAACATTAATAAATATTCCAAACAAAATGGCTACTCTCAATATTTCGGCAAAATGGCTTTAAGGGCTCCGGTCTGATGCGTAAATTAACATTTTTTATAATAGCTCCGAAACTATTTGAGATATGAAATTACTTAGCATTACAAATATGTATATATATTTATAATACAAATATTTTATTCGAAACATATTTTTATAAAATCAATAATTTTCAATCTATACGCAATTATATATATATTTTTAACTTTTTGGACATTAAAGCTTAAGTATTGCGACCGTAAAAAAAACTAACCTGAAATGTTGATGGATGTCGACGTCTCATGACCCCCCGAACCCTAAAAAATAGTCTTTGCAATGCCGTCTGTCTGTGTGTCTATAAAAACTTAAAATTAAGGGTAGTTTACTGAAGGGCGAAAAGAGAAAAATTTGGTTTTCTCAAAATCTGCTCAAACGATTTTGATTAAAATTCGTATCTAGGCGTTGATTAAGATTATAAATAAACTGGCTATTTTCATTTTCCTATGAAAATGATTTTTAGGGTACTTTACAGAAGCGTTAATTTCCGTATCTCCACAACTATTTGAGAAACTAAACAACTTATCATTGCAAAATTGTAGGACTATTAGAAATAAAAAACTTTTATTTGACATATATTTTTATAAAAGCAACAGTTTCTGAGATATTTGCAAATATATTAATACAATTTTGTAAGCTTTAGTTGTAAACATATACTACTTAAGTCTTAACGCAATAATTCTCCAATGCCATAGAGTAATTAAATATAAGTATCTAAAAAAAGTATGTTATTTTCCCTTAAAGCTCTTTGGAGAAATGTTTGCATAGCAATGATCTATCTCCATTTTAGACTCAACAGTCAATATTTACATTTTTTATTGGTCAAAATGTATAAATGAATAATTAAATATCAATGCGATGACTTGAAGATCTGCAACACCTTATAAAATGTTAAGATTTTAACCAAAAATCGAAATTTTATTACGAAGTGTTGACCCTTGTGGAATACATTAAACTGTTTGAAATTCTCTTAGGTGGACAAAGATGCGCCTCTTTTCTCATTAATTATATATCATTGTATATTATTTTATGCGTGTTCTTATGTGGAGTGGTGATGATACAATGTACATTATTCCGTTCAGAAATCTTACGAGTTTATAGAAAGAGAGAGAAAGTCTGTGCGGTGCACCGTACTATTTATTTTTATCAGTTGAAAGGGGGATGTAAACTAATATGCTCTGAGGTGCAAAGAGCTATAGTTTAACCCCAGTATTTTGTCCTGCATGAGGGTGTATGTGTTACGGCAACACCCCCTACATAATCAGGTGGAGGAGTTATAGTTTAAAACATCCTAATGTTATGTTTTATCCATGGTGAATCTTAGATTAGTAAGACAAGTAAGACAGGTTAGAACATACCTAGGACAGGAGCAAGTTGATTAATTCACAACTCCAACGGTATGAAGAGCTGGCTGTAGAGCTTGGGGTGGAGGTGGGTGTGAAAGAAGATAGTGACGAACTTTGAGAAGAGGATGCCAAGAGAAGAAAGAGGAGATTTCATAATTTAATCCTTTATTTAATATACATATTTAAAATTAAATTAATATAATGTTAGTATTTTAAAATGCATTTTAATTAATGTTTAATCTTACAACTGAAAAACAAATATTGCAACATATTACTACTGTAACGTTATTTGTCACCACACGTGTATTTCCTTTTTTTTTTTAATTCATCATTTAGTCTGGAACAAATTTAAAAAATATCACTTATTAGTAAACAAGCCTTATTGCTATTTATCATCTAAAACTCTTCACAGATATATATTTTAAAAATATTTCTGATGTCCAAAAAATAGTTTGTTTTTTTTGGGGTAAACTCTAATAAGATATAGAGGTAGAATTGAAGTGACAATTTTCCCTTGAGGTATTACCACCAAGTTGGTTAAAAATCCATGAAACCGTTTAGTTTGTTGCCCCAGGTTGAGGTAGACACACAGAAATAATTGTAAAATACATTTTTTTTTTAGTCCGAGGGCACATAAAACCTTTTTAACGTTTATAATCCTGAGGTCTTAAGGGTCCGCGATTAAAATACTTTATTTATGTGAAAAAATAAAACGTCAACTATTTTGTTGTAAGGGCTACAGGGCTGGAACCCTTAGTTACTGAGAAATTAGAACATATCAATTCACAAGGGATGTGTTTAGAATCCTCAACTATCCTAAATAAATATTTGTGTTGGATTTTTTTAAAGGTTTAATTTTCTTTTCGCAACACTTCAAACAGTCATTTCATGAGATAAATTTTCCCGTCTAATAAAACTCGGCTTACCGCCACCACTAGCACTATCTCAAAAAATACGATCCCTTACTCATCCAAATCACCCTTCCCTTTGGCACACCATGAAAACAAGGTTAACCGATTTGTGTCGTCTTAGACCAACAATCTCCACTACACCGAAAATTGACCGAGAAGTATTGCGGCCAGTTTGCGGTATTTGAGGAGGTTAGCGGAGGGAAGGAAGAGGAGGAAATCCCTCATATGCACCTCCCTCTTCTACGACAAAATTAATTAATCGGACCCTACTGATAATCACTGAATAGAATGAATGGTTAAAATTAAAACTTACTTGACTAATCAAATTCCAAACAGGTTTGTCTACATATATCCTGAAACGATACATAATTAACTTCTTCTTAAGTCAACAAACCTAAGGTTGATTTCATGTGATATCTATCCATCTGCAGCTAGGCATGTAGTCAGCCCTTCGGATGGTTAGTGCTACCTACACCATCTGGTAAAAATTCCATGTACTAGGGAAGTTCAGAAAGTATGTTGACTCCCCATTGCCCTCCACACTGAATTTATACGAGCGAAAGCGAAAGCGCCTAACAATTTTGCTGGGAAAAGTATTTTCACATACCTTTTACAGTTCTTTAATATGCCACAAGCGACATGGAACTCACGGCTTTACTTCCCCCCGAAGTAGGTTGTGCTACTGATTTTTATCGCTCAAGAATAATCACTCAACCTCAGCTGGGTTTGAACCCGCAAATCTCGTATCCTGAAGCAAGCACTTTATTCCAACACCACCGAGATCGATATATATATATAATTTTATATTTACAATTTTGTAGGTTAGAAATTAAGATTATTCCAACGCCCTTAAGCCCTCAATTTATTTAATTTTCTATGACTGCCTATGTGGTATAGTAATCAGAGCTCCTGGCTTTAGATCCAGAGGTCCCAGGTTCAATCCCTGGTACTTTAAGATTTTCTGTGAGACTCTAAGTAGGGAACGGGGTCAACTCATCCTCGTGAGGACAAATGAGGAGCTATTTGAATGAAAAAGTAGCAGCTCCGGTATAGATAACTGAGACTAACGGCCAGTGGGTTCGTTGTGCTGAACTCATCGCACCCTATATCTGCAGAAGTTGCCATTATCTTCGCCAACAATCGGCGGATGTGGTTGGTATGGCTTAGTTGCAGGCTGAAGTAATAGAGTTGTTTTTAACATTGTAAAATTAGAGTAGTTTAATTATTTAAATTACGTTTTTAGTTTTGAGCATTTAAAAAGAGTGGTTATATTCAAATCAAGGGACTTAGGCAGACGTGGTACCAAAGCTATTACACGCATGCGCAAAAAAAATTAACCAATTTTATCCTAAATAGCACTGTAAAAAAAAGTACCATACTATTAAGAAGAATATTATCTGGAAGCTGGTAAAGATACTAGATATAAATTAATTTATTCATACATCAATTCATGTGATCTGCAGCTGCAACTTTTGGTATGTAGTAACAAAACAGATAAAATAATAATAAACATACAGAAAAAAAATCATTCTAAACCTCAAAATGGTTTGTCTTTTCTAAAAGTTTATACCAAAATCCTAAGTTACGTATCTGTGTCCACCAAGCTTATTTCATATCAATTGTGGATTTGTATGTGTTTTTAAATATTGGTTCTATTTTTTAATATGTTCATAAAAGTTAATTTATATCATAGATATCAATTTTGATTGAACTATTGCTATGTTTGAGACAAAATCCTCTAGAATATTGCCTTCATATGCAGTAGTTTATATCTTACTCTGGCCCTCTATTTTGAGAACGGGTGAGTTAACAAATACACAACTTGCCTAGTTTTGTAGGAAGGTCAATCATATAAATAGACATACAAAGTTTCCAAAAGGATATTTAATAAAGTGCATATGAAATAGTTTTGAGAATTAATGTAAGAGATTATTGTAAATGTAATAGGAAACAAATCTATTATTTTTCAAAATAGTTAAACCTCATGGCGTGAGCCCAAGACAGTGTTATACCATCAGATCGACCACCGCTGTTAGCGATGCTAGTATTATGTTGTCAGCGCAACAAATCCTCTAGCCATTAATCTCAGTTTTATAGACTGGAGCCGCTACCCATGTATTCAAGTAGTTCCTCAATTGTCTTCACGAGGTTTAGTTTGACCACCTTCCAGACCTACTGCTTCCTAGAAAAGTTCTGGAAACTATGGGGATCGAACCCAGGACCTCTGGATATGTATCCAGGAACTCTAACCACTAGACAATAGAGGCGGTTAGTCTGAATTTGTAAAAACTCTAATTTAGAAATTAAACTCAGTGTAATCTTGCGGTTTCTTTCGTTATCACGTGTATGTTGAGTATTTTTTATCTCTACAATATTTACCCTATTTTTGCATAAGTTATTTATTTTGACAGTCAATATCAATTAGTTTTAGTTTCCCTTCTTAATTGTATTTCTTTATTTTACTTCTCAAGGTCTTATGAAGACACACTTGTGCTTTTATCTTCCATTAATTTTTTTATTTCTCTCATTATTTATGTTTCATAAACTAACATTTAGTAAATCTGTTTTCTATGGGTTTTTTTCTAATAGTTTTATATTTATTATACTATCCAATATTTGCTATATTTTTAAATGCTATTTTTTAAATCTCACTACCCCTCTATTTTAATATTTTATAACATGATAGTTAGATGGTTAATTTTGCATCCGATCTTATGGGTATACTTGATAAAAGGGTTTGTTTTTTTATCCCCTTCATTTTTGTTAGGATTTTAATTATCATTTTTGTTTATCTACGACCGTCCATGTTTCCCTTGTGTTCTATTTATAGCTGTAATATTTTTTGTTTATTTTTTCTAACGTATTTATTTTATACATACATCTCTATATCATCAAATGACGGTAATAGGGCTACCACGTTTGAAACATCTTTAAAATAAGTGTTAAAGCCTGACTTAAAAATCTATATTAAAACTGATTGATCATTACACGAAATAAATTTAAGCAAAAATTATAGAGGTGGAGATGTAAGCATTCTATTTTTTATTCATTATTTAATTGTTAAATTTAGTTTTTTAATTTTATAAATAAAATTTTATTTTACCCAAAGTATGGATGGTTCAGCCTTTAGTTGATAAATCAAAAAATTCATCTTTCTTAACCACCTATGATTGTCTTTAACCCCCAGAATCAAATGTTCTTCCCTACTGCTCATTTCAGTTATGGTCGTTAAAATATATTGTAGTAAAATAACTTTTCATATTAATTCACATATTTTTATCAAATCGTTACTAACTCTCATACAATTATTACTAGATAAATCAGCTAGCTCTGCAAAATTGAAACTAACTAATTAATAAATTATTCTCCAAACAATTTATCTAGAAGCAAATATTAATAAATAATAATACATTTATTATTCAAATGATTGGCAAAAAAAATTAAAACTAAGACACAAAAGAACAGAAAATTCTTATACCATTTATTATCAAGCTCTATTTTTTAACTACAAAAATAAGAGAGTTTAAATATCTTCAGAAATAAAATTAAAACATATAAAATTAAAAGAATAATCAACTATAGAGGTGACATCATTTATTTACTACTTAATAGTAGTTTAATCTACAACTTAAAGTCCAAACCCAGTAGAAGGATTCCCTTATAAAACGGTGGTAAATTAGTAATCATATTCAATTTTTAAGGTCAAATCCTGTGTTTATAGTTATGACAATCTTATGTCACTTAAGGTATCTTACTAATTCATCAAAGACCTAATAATACAATTGTTTATCTATGGTAATAAATTCTCCTTTAAATTTAAATGGTTTTGAAAATTACAATAAACTTAGTATAGTCTACACACAGTAATTTTGTGAATAACAAGATTGACTTTGATAAATAACTATTATTTATTTCATGTTTAGTGCTAAGAAATAATTAAAAGTAATTTGTGAACACCTTCCTATATAGGTGAAAATATAGTGTACAGATAAATAGTTGTAAATTAGAAAATAATTGAGATTGTCGAAAAAGGGCCAAAATATTATTAATAAAATAAACTTGATGTTTTTTGTTTGTTTTTTGCACCGCGTCGTACTACCCATTCCGTTAATACGATTATGTACTAATTACGCTAGTGCTTTTAGATATTAGGAATGTTCTACTTATAAGATGTGTACCTGCATTCGCGTGAAGAGAATGGAAAACAATTTTTGAAAACCACCCTGAGTACACCCGACTGAGATTCGAACCTTGATCACCCCATCATCGGCAGTTTTGTCTACTGTGAGAGTGATGCGTTAGACCATATGGCCACCGAATCGGTTATACAGTTTTTTAACCCATTTTTGATAAATTTGAGTGCCATATATTACCAAACGTACAATATTTTACGATGTAAACTACCTCGTATTTGGCAACACCTATACATTATATCTATAAAATGTATATATATATATATCCATCAGTGGATGTGTGTGATCTGGTTTAGTGTTTAAATATACAAACATAATTTATAAAATTGTTAGCGCCACTTTGAGAAGTTTAAAAGATTATCCGAACTGGTCCAGTTGGTTTTTAAAAGCCTCTATTTAGGCAATGGTCAGTATTTATCGGTATTGGGAAGAAGAAAAGACGAGATTTTATAAACAATAACATAATACAAGCATTTTTAAAAGAGTTTTAGTGCCTGCGCTTGATGAAAAAACAATTACTCTAATCGGTAATTTCATGGTATAATGACGTGTCACTCTCGTGTTTGATCGTATTATCGGTGACGTATAAATCGGGGTTCAAGTCCCAGTAGATTGTACTAAAGGTTTCCCACTCTTGTTCCACACAATTATAGGTACATTTCCTCTAAAATGCTAATTCCGTTAGCATAGTTAAAGTCATGAGTTTAGATCGAGCAAGTACTATTACTCACTGAAAAAAAAGTTGATTGTATTTAAAAGAAATACACACACTTGTAATTCCTTTAGTTAAAAATAATGTGATCATAGACACAAAAGTTTTAACACAAACATTCATTAAAATATATTTTTAAGCTCTTGTACATTTACTGTGTGTGTGAATATTAAGTAAACTTATATATAGCCTTCGTTTACCTCGTAAAGTAGCAAGACTGCCTTGCATTATTCCACTATGGTACAACTTTTAAAATAGGGTCATAGTGAAACCCGTCAAGATAGGTCTGCTACCGTTCAGGTTGGACGTTGTGTACCTGTCTTTCAGAGACTTTTCTTTTTGTATAATAATTATGTCTTTGTCATCGCTCACAATCTACGTACGCTATTCGCCATTTTGCTGAACTAGATATGAGATATTACTAGTACAGGGATGCAAAGTTTCTCCAGTTTCACAGAATATCTTCATGGCAAACCGTATCATTAAACTTTCATGCGCAGTTAATTGTGAGCTGAGAGCAAACAAGGGCTAGT
>CABFWO010004832.1:32732-51760 GCA_902155825.1 Timema genevievae
TCATCAAATAATCCCCCCAGCCACTCTCTTTATACCCCCCACCCCACAGTTACCTCTTCCTGACAGAGGAAACAATTGAACCACGCTGCTAGATTCTTTTAATACATCTCCAAAACTGTTTTATCATAATATTGAGGGGTTTAACGTTCGCTTTCGGAATACTTACATTAGAACAAGATTTAAAGCTCATCTTCGATGGCCGCATGGTCTAAGTCATCACTATCACAATATAATAGACCACCGATGATGGGGAGATCGTGGTTAGATCCCGGTTGGGTGTACTGAGGGTGGTTTTCCTATATAATATCTCACTTTCTCTCTCTCTCCACGAAAATAGGGGTACACTTCCTCTGAATTCAACCTTACTCATCCCTAACCAATTAGCGTAATTAGTACATAGACGTTCAACTCGAACGGATAGTAAGACTCGGTGCTTACAGCTCAACAACGCAATAACCCTTAGCCCAACCCTACACATTCAATCTAGCGTATTATGAACTTTAGTATGTAGGAAGTAGGAATTTCGATATCTTAGCATTAGGAATTTCACTAGCTGTGAATCATGAACTTACACTATTGAAAGCTAGTAATGTCTGTGTGAATCCTAATAATTTTAGTATTTGATCGCTAGTAGTTGTAATATTTTCTAACTAGGATTTCAAGTTTTAAAAAGTTTTGAAGATGTGTTTATAGATTCCAAAACGTTAAGTATCTGGAAACTAGGAACTTCCTTTTATGGAAACTAGCTAAGTATTTCAGTATTTTGGAGGCAGGAATTTCAATATTTGAATGCTAGAAATTTTAGTAATTGTGTGCTAATAATTTTGATAGCCGGATTCTAGGAATTACAGTTTATTGGTCTTAACTCTTTAAATGTTTGAAAGCTAGGGATTTATTTATTTGTTAGCTATGTTTTAGAAGATTAATGTCTAAAATCGAAGAACTTTAGTGTCTGAGCTCTATTAATTTTAATATCTGGTTGGTATAAATTTTAATATTTGGTTCCTAGGAATTTGAGTTTCTAAGAGCTATAAACTTCTATTTTTAAAGCCTCGGAATTTCGGTATCTGGAGTTTTTGAATTTAATATTCTTAAGTTATAAATTTAATTATCTGGGAACTAGGAATGTAAGTATTTTGGTTCTTACTCTTATTTATGGCATTAGAAATTCGAAATTTCATTGCCACGCTAACCAAGTATTTGGGTTATAAGAATTCTAATACCTCAATGCTAATAAAGTATGAATTAAAGTATTCACTTTTAGGAAATTAATTTTGGAATCCGGAGAAATTTAGAATCATCTATATAATAAATTCATGTGCAAACAAAGTCACTATTTTAGCAACATGTCTTACTACGCGTTCGGGCTATACGCTTCAGTACTAATTACGCTAATTGATTAGGAATTGGGGAGGTTGAATTTATAGGAATTGAACACGCATTTGCGTGGAGGAAGAGTGAACAACCATTTAGTAAAAACCACTCCAGTTCACCCAACCGATAGGTGAGCCTCAATATCCCCGTCCTCGGCAGTCGAGCTCAACGTTAGCCAACTACGTCACCGAAGCGGGTAAAATCTCTATTAACTCTTTTGATAAACTAATACAAATATTTTTCAAACTGATTCTTTGTTCCATTGTAATATTAGTAGTAGTTTTGGTGATACAGAAATAAACTAGTTTTATCTTTAGTCGTTCATTTTAAATCTGTTTTTATTTTGTTTATAAAGAAATTATATAAAAAAAATTCGAAGCCAAAGAACCATTATTCTCAATCGTTGTATACACTTAGGATTTCAATCGAAAAAAACCTAAGGAAACTATAATCTTACTTTACTAAACTTTGAAATACAACAGGAAAAACCCCTTCCATGACAACGGTGTTTAGAAATTGCGGTAAAGGAGAGACTATTAAGTGAACAAAGTAGAAAAAAGTAGGTTACATAAAAGAGAACAAGGAAGAGATATAAAAAGAATAGTACGAATCTTGTCTCCACATTTACAAAACTTTTTTTCCGCACTGGGGATAACAGAAGTAAATTTTATCACGAATTTTATATTTGTCTTTTCGTCCTCATGTGTAACAGGGTTCAGCCCTTGAATAAATATTTGATCGGTGGACTGTTTAAACATTAATTGAGATATACTACCACTATTACCTTTCGTACAATGTTTGACTGTAACTAATTTTAAATCCGATATGTATAACCTTTTGAGGAAGCTTAGTTTATCAAATTGATTGTATGGCTAAAAGTATTTGCCTACAAATGGCAACATATTACTTTCGGCCAATAAATGAACCAACCACATGTCTTGGTATCCAATATATTTATGAATTTTTACTTTAAAGATAAGGATGAAATTCATCCCACATGGAAAAAGGTGTCAGTCACGTTTTGTCTAGTTTGATGGAGACTGTGAGATCAAAGCTAAAATCACAGCCGGGTAAACTTAGATGGTCTTATATCCCTAAAGAGTGTTCCATTCTACCTCTACACAAATGCGAGGACACGTCATATTAAGATTACTATTCTCTTCTCTAAACTATTAGTGTAAATAGACAAATAGCAAGGGGGAAATAATAGTAAATAGCCTAACAACCTCAAGACTAGGCCAAGCTAACAAATTATAAAATTGCATATGATCAGAAGTTTTTTTAATCATCGCACCTGACTACCTGTTTAGGCTATGCGCGTATATGATAATTACTCTAATTGGGTAGGGATGAAGAAGGAAGCATTTTAGAGGTTATCTACCCGCATTTGCGTGAAAGAAAAGGGATAATTTTTCAATGTTCAGAATATAAAATTTAGATGCGAGTAAATCCTCACTAAAACAGATATAATAGCTTCAGCTATTTGATCATTTAAGAAAAATCACCCTCATTAGACCCAACCTAGATTAGAACCTTGATCTACGTCATAAGCAGGCCTGTATAACACGACAGTGAAGCCTTGGACCATTCTACCACTAAAACAGGTTGTCAAAAGTTGATTTCAGTTGTATAGATTGTTGGGTATATTCCAAACTATCTTAAAATAATTTAGTGTGTGTCTATATGGTAATTTTATTTTATTTTTCAATTAATATTAAAGGCTAAAGCTAAATAAAAATAAGTATAAAGGGTACATATGCCCTTCAAAGAAGTTATTATTGTTTGTTTTTGAGTAGGGTGAGGAAAACCAATTGGTAAAAAAGAGCGCATGAATACAGACAAATTATCCCCTTTACTGGTTATTATAAATAACATATTTAAAATAAATCGCGTTGATAGAATCATATGAAAACGGGAGTAAAAGTGTAGCAACACTTTATTTCAATTTGAACATATAAACGTGATGGGATGGCAAATTGAATAACATTTTGGTCACCATCTGTCAAATATGATTTACTTTGACGTGATTAAATTAAATCTACCTTTATATTTTCTGTGGATATTTATAATATTCATGATTAAATACAAACTGATCCATATAAGAGAATCACGGCTATGAGTATTTCCGCATATTTTTCCTAATATGAAAATAAGTAATTTATGAAGCTTAATATTATATTTACTATGCAATTGTTTTAAGATATTAAATGTCTATTTCCCTTGAATGATTCTAAAATACCTTAAACAAATTTAATTTATATTTTTGACAAGAGACTTATTGGACCAAACGAACACAAAATAACCATAAATATGTTTTCAAAACTAATGTTGTGAGGGATTTTTCCGAAGCATAGAGATAAATATTACTTTCATGCAAGGCGAAGTAGATCTTTGAAGCATAATCTTATTCTAGTTTGGTGTTGAAAACACAATTAGTATTAAAATAATTTTAGGTCAGCTTAAGAGTACCGCTTACTTGAAGATACATATCTTATCACCGCAGTATTCATTATCGTGATGGCCGTTTAGAAGATTCAAACTTTTTTGAATCCTAAATTATCTTAATTAGTTTGTGCTTTGTACCTTTAGGAAGGATAATACTTTATTTACTTGAAGGGGGCAAAATCTACGTTTCTAACATTTTATTTTGACTAAAAATCTGTGGGAAAATACGTCAAAAAGAAACTATTGTGATGTTATTTTTGGTTAAAAGAGTTACTTATAATAGAAATCTAATAATCAGTTGACTAAATTCTTCAAATATATAGCATCGTTGACAATTTTACTGTTAATTTGTTTTAAATTTCATTCAAAACTCCTAAAGTTATGAATATTCATTATTTATTCATTTACAATTAAAATATATGTTATACATATAATCTACTTACCTTCATTTCACTATATTAAATCATCTTTCTTTATTTTTTTCATAAACTGCCAACCCGCCATGTTTATTAATTTTGTTGGTAGGTGATTTTAACGCTCTCTGCTCCAGAGAGTGGTTTATTTCGGAACTATTCGATTAGTTTATTTTTATGTTCTTGGACGCTTATAGCATCTGGCTGTCTCTTGAAACAATAATTGCCCCTAGCGGAAGATATTATTATTATCGTTTGGTTTTTTGTTTGGTGCCAAGTTTAAATTAATTTTAAAGATGACTTATGTTCATATGTAAAAATTATAATTATCTTTATAATAATACTCCAAATATCTAAACAGTTAAGATTGTTTGTTTTATTCTTTGTTATAAATCCCGGTGAATATTTTCTCTTAGGCCGGTGATTGTTTATTTTAAAACAAAAAGAACGTGTTTGTGTTTTGTCTAAGTTTTTGTTGTGACTCTTAAATTGGCTTCGAAAGTGGAAGGAAGGACCCGATCTGGGGATCCTTCAATTATATTTTTTATTGGTTCATGATAAATTTTATCATTCAAAACTTGAAGAAAAGGAAGTATTAACTTGTGAAGAAGGTTGAGTGGAAGTTTTCAAGGAAGATTTTTGTGGAAATTTAAGGCCGGAGAGTTAAATATTGACGGAGCTTTGGGTCAACATTTACCAGAGCAAGGACATTTTCGGGTGAGATCAAATCCATCTGTAATCATCCTGTTATGGATGTAAATAATTAAGCATAATCCTTAAAATTACTAAAGAAGGACAAATAATTTCAGTTTTCAAACCAGAATTAATACCTTTTCGCCCACCTCAGAACAATATTTTTTTTGTTTATTAAAGAATCATAGCCTTATTGTTACATGTTATAAAGAATAAATTTTGTTGTTGTTAAAATCCTGTTATTTGCTTAAAGAAATATGTATATTCTTTTATACTCACAATTCAAGTGAGAGTTTAACAATTTCAAGTATTGCTTAGCAATACTTAAAAATAATTTTATAATTTGGGAGGCATGCCTTAATAGGTAGGGTTTATTTAAGGATATCATTCACTACAATAATTAAAAATCACTCTTTAAATTTAGTTGTTTTATTTTTATTTACATCAATGTACATTGTATTTTCTTTTGAACTTGCATCCCATGTATAGCGATTCTCGGTAGATTGGATTATTCAGAGCAAGAATAATAATCAGCGTCAGAAAGTCTTCGGTTGCAAGTGTCCAACTTAAGTCCAAACTTTAGGTAAAGTCCAGGGGTCTTGAGAGAAAGTGTTTTCGTATTACCGCTGAGCAGTTTATGAGGATAAATTTATTCAATAATTAAAAATCTACCTACCTCACAAAATAAAAGGGGTTGGTAGTTAGCGCCCAATAAAATATTCAATATTATATTATATATTATATTATATATTATATTATACATTATAAAATATAAATTCATTCCTAAATTCATAAAAAAGAAATAAATAAATATAAATATTTTTTTTCATTACACTATATTCACCATTACATGGTTTTATTTTAACTATAAATCTAAACCTCTGAGTTTTGATAACACAATAGGAGATATATTGAAATTTTCACCTTCATTTTGGCGTTGACGATATTTTTTAAAAAAATCCACTTTTTAATTAACACAATATTTCCAAACGTATGAAATATGTCTTGTCCTCCACTAGGTGGCGTGCTTAAATTGAAATCTGCAATTTAGCATACTGTGATATAAGCAGAGTTGAATCTTCAAGCAACCAAACCTGGGCAACTTTCTAAGAAATATTATTCTACAAGCTAGAAGTAATACAAAACAAACAATGTAACATTTTATCTCTTAAACTTCACCAATATTTAAGATCCATGAAAACATATTTTTGTATTGTTGACTAAATATGCTAATATCGATAAGTGCGTTTCTCACACCAACATATTATCCAGACATAATAAATATTACTGATATAGTTTACAATATCACACCAAACAATTTTTTGTGTAGTTAGGCCTAAGATATTTTAATCATCGAGTGACCTTAAATTAAACATATATGGAGGTTAAATACGTTAATGTTTCCATTATTGCTATACTATTTTCTCAACCACAAATAAATATTTCATATACATAAACAAGAAAGTAGCCCAGCAATACATAATAGAAAATTTTTTATTGGTCGAAAAATTGGATTTCCTTAAATAAATGTATTATTATTTGAAATATGTCCTACCTCCTCTTATAATGGTATCCACTATTTTTGAGGACAATAGTTGTTGGTTAGTGACGTTGCCTACTTGATGAGCTCAAATATATTTTGCGAGGCAGGTTACATCTTAACTTGACGCACTTAAGGTGGGATTGAAGGGAATGAGAAAAAAAGCAAGAGTTTTGCAGTTTTTTTATGGCAAAACATTTTTTAGTAAAAAAAATCTCCAGTACAAACATATAATTTAATTTTATTCCCATGGTGACCTCAAAATTTCTTGAATAACTGTCATGAGTGTTCTGGAATTTTAATGATAACATTTTCTCTTCATTTAAAAAGTTTGTTATATAGTGCCACTATGCTCATGAAAGATATTCAACAACTGTTTATATCAGCACGCGAAAAAAAATTAAATTCTATGTTTCTACTGGAGCAATACTATTTTTATTTTTGTCAAAAAAAAGTTTTCCATAAAACTGCAAGCACATTGGTTTTTTTTCTCGTTTTCCCTTCCATCCTACCTTAAGCACTCTAAGGGAAAGTCGGGTGATATGACGCACGCACTTTGGAATTCTGGATACAGGATACATGTACGCGCGCAGACAGTCTAATTGAGAACGACTTGTCGTGAAGTGGCGTATATAAAGTTTATGTTTTAATATAAATATATTCTTCGATTCCACACTTCATATTCGTCGGACACAGTCAGAGGTAAGTGTTCGAAGTTTTACACTACACCGAGCTATATTTCTATGGTGCTAGAAAGATTACAGTGATTGCTGAATCAACATTTCTAGTTGAAAGATGGTTAGTTAGTCAAAGGTTCAGAATAAGACACACGCTTGTTCGTCAACTTGTGTGTCTGGAAACCACTGCGTCATAGATCTCCCATGGTTTTGCTAGATACAACGCATTGTTGACAAGGGAGATACGACGTACTTTTATAACTAGGAATTCATAAGGGAAATAAGACGCAACCTAAAACCACTGATGAGAATGCTATATTAGAAAAGTAACTTATCTTTTTTTTTCCAGTGTACGTTGCAATAATGCCCACATCGTACGGCCCTCGTAAGAGTAGCAGGGCTATGTAGACTCAAGAACAACTCTACAAGGCCATAAAAGCAGTGCGATTGGACAAAATACCAATAAGGCGGGTGGCAAGGGAAAATAAAATCCCAGAATATACCCTTCGTCACAGAATGACTACAGGAAATTTTGTAAAGGGTTGCCTAGGCCAACCACCATATTTAGGCTTAGATTCGGAAAGAAAATTAGTTGAACATGTACGAAAATCGCAAGCAGTAGGATTTGTTCCTACCAGAACAAATTCACGAATGATTGCTTACAATGTGGCAAATTCCATGGGTGTAAAACTAAAATTCGATGATCATAAAAAAAAATCTGGTCGAGATTAGTTCAGATCCTTTATTAAACGCAACCCTTTACTAAGTGTGCGAAAAACAGAGGGAATTCCAAATGCTCGGGTTGATGGTATGAATGTCAAAGAAGTCGATGAATATTTTGAGTTGCTGAGAAAAACTCTGACATAAAATAATATAATAGACAAGCCAGGCAACATTTATAACATGGATGAGTCAGGCTTGCATCTAAACAATGAACCAGGTGAGGTTGTCGCAATTAGAGGCAGCAAGGATGTTCATGTATATAAATCAGCAGAACAAGGTGCCTGCTGTAATGCTGAAGATCCCTTCTTAACTGTGTACTGCATTTTCAAAGGGGTTAATAAACAAGTTTGGTCTGAAAACATGCAACCTGGTGCTTTCATATAAATGAGGAAAGAATCGGCCTATGTAGAGTCAAATTTATTCATGGACTGGCTTGAGAATCACTTCATACCCGGAAGAAATCAGGCTAGTGTCTTCTTATCCTGAATGGACATGGGGCACACGTGAACACCCCCGAAATGTTGCAGAAAGCAGCGGGCAGTGATATTCTCCTTTTATACTTGCCAAGTCACACCATGCACTACGTGCAACCTCTCAACAGGACGTTTTTTGGACCACTCAACGTTTACTTTAAACACTTCTGTCAAGAGTGGGGAACTATTAACCCTAGTAAAAAGATTGAGAGGTGACACTTTGATGAGCGTTTTTTTAAGGCGTGGTCTCGAGCAGCTACTGTTGAAATTGGAATATTAGGATTCCGTGCAACAAGCATATTCCCTTTTATTCGGTCTGCCATTCCTGAAAGAGCTTTTCTTAATTTTGCATGCTCAGAAACACCACAAGATATTGACCTTTGGGAATACACTTCTGAATCTGAGATTCATGAGCCCTCAACACATATTACAGATATTACAATATCTACTGTCAAACCTTCTACTTCTTCAACTACAGAAGAAACCCAACGTAAAGATCTGACTCCAAGAAAACTGCTTAAAAAGTTGTCACCAATAGCAACATCCAGACCAGGTCAACCCAAACAATCCATAAAAAAGCAATCAGCTATGCTGCTCACCAAATCTAAAGTGATTTCAGCAAAATGGACAAAAAACGTGCACTAGAGGAAAGGAAGAAAAAATCCGAACAAACTAGATGCATATATTAAGAAACAAGAAGGTGAAAGAAAGAAGCACAAGAAATCAGGTGCATCGAAAAAGACTTCAGCTAAGAAACTTATTCGGGAATAGTCGTCCCATGACGAAGATGAAGATCCAGTACTCGTAGATTAAAGTGATGGATGCGTTTCGGATGACGAAAATGAGTGTGTAGAATGTCTCGAACATTACGAGAAGACAACTTCAAACTCAGACAGGATCAGGTACATGCGGTGCAATAGATGGTTACTTGATAACTGCACAATTTATGATGATAAATGTGGCCTATGTGGAAGACTTGAAAATAAAAATAAAAAGCTAGAGATTTAAAATAAGATGTAGTAATATAGTTTCTAAACTTATATCCTAGTACTTTGTGTAGTTCATTTTATGTGTTGTCTGTGTTTTATTTTGCAATGCATTTCATGGAAGCCATATCTCTAGTGCAAATACAATATTCATAATGCAAATAAATGTTAATAATTACGTACTAGCAATCATGGAGTTCCTAGTAAGATTATGATTAGGTTATATTAATGTTAAATTTAATTTTCTGTTTTAATTTCTCATTCCTACTTGATTTTCCATAAGCCATATCTCCCATCCCTCTTGGGTCATATCACCCACCTTACGGGGGAGATATGGCAAACAATATAACTTTATTTTTTATTTTTTTTAACAATGGAATGTGTGTGTATATATTTACTTCTCTCATTTTATTAAATATATATATATATGAGGTATTTACGTTATTTCCATTTTTTTCTTTGTTGTACTACGTGTTATATCTATTTTTTAAAAGGTGCATTATCCCACTTAAACACCAATGTAAGAAATATAAAAGGAAGGAAGAAAATGAACACTTCACCCTTTGAGTTATCTTGTTTATATATTTATAACACCTCCCCTTTTCTCCTTACGAGCATAAACACTCATTCAACAACTTGCTTCTGTACAGCATTTATTTTAAATTCAAAATGAACTTTTTCTTGTTTCCTATTCTTGATAATATGCTTCCACGGACTTTTTAAATCTACATCCTGGCTGGTCCAGGTATTGTTTATGAATAATCTAAATAGCTTAAGTTGTAATAGTGCAAGATTACATTTAAAATTATTTATGACTTTTTGTTTTTCTTTCAAAATCGCACGAAGAAGACCCCCTGAGTTTAACCTAAATAGATCAACTTGGCCAAATCCTAATATGACAGATATGCAACGTCTGTAAGATTAATATGTCGTACTCATTTATTGCATCGTGGGTTACAGGTAGGTACACTATGATATTATTTGTCGATATGCTTTCTGGAGTTGAGTATACAATTCTTACTAAAAACGTGGTACATGTATTTTATTATCTCTTAAAAAAAGCTAAATTTTAAATACACCTAAATGGTTGGATATTAAAACTAGTATTTATGTGTGGTATGCTGACACAAATATAAAAGAAAAACTATTAATCGTATAGCTTTTTTTACGTAAGTGTACAGAAACGTTTTCTTTTTATGCTTCATCCACATTCTTGCCGAGACGATCCGAGACCGGATGAGCGTGAGATTGTGGGCGGTGCTCTCGCCTTACCTCGCCTCGCCTCGCCTTGTGTCGGGTTTATGTCGGTCTTTTGTGCCCGAGTCAAAGGACGCGAGACGCTAGTCCGAGTGCCCCTCCCCTCTCCACTCTCTAGTCCAGTTGATGCGCAATTAGAGCCCAGAGTGTTAACACGTGGCACGTCAGCAAATTTAATTAAATCAATCTTTATTAATTTTAATCTTGTTTTCTTTTAATTTTCATTTAATACTTAAAAAAAACATGAGTGAGTGGATAAATGAAATAACACTCCAAGTTTTGGAATTATACCAAGGCGAACCCGTTTTGTGGTAACCAAAACATAAATTCCACAAAGATAAAAAGAAATTAGAAGATTGATAAACAGACAATTATAATAGGTTAATAAACACAAAGCTGACGAAGCAGCAAGTTCGGAATCCTCCATTATAAACATTAAAACTAAGATTGCACGCCAGTTGACTGTGGGTGAGAGGCGAGAATATGTAGAGTAGCTCTAGTCCTCCCTCGCCTCGCACAGTCTCGGCGAGAGTGTGGAGAGTGTCTCTCGTCCTCCCTCGCCTCGCACAGTCTCGGCGAAAGTGTGGACGACGGAGCATTAAGCTTGATTCGCACGCTCGCCGAAAAATAGAAAGCAGAATTTGCGGAGTAATCCACACAATTTAAGTTGACCCATGATGCATTGCAACTCTTTAAAATATCTGATTATAAATTTTTTTATTTTATAGTGGTGTCGTGGCCCAATCCAATACATCAATAAACACGCTTTACATTAACGAGATATTTCTAATCTCCTCACAATGGCCAACGAAGCTGTCTGCTAGCTTCTGGCTGTAGCACGCATGCGCACTAATTTGAGATGGTTGGTTCTGAGATTTGATTGGTTCTCCTGTCTCCAGCAGAGCGGACAAAGTAGAGAGTAGTTGAACTTTAGCGGAACAGCTCGCTGAAATCTTGTGATTGGTTTAGAGCGCGTCACGTGACCACGTTTCGGTTCTGCGCTAGTTTTTCTATGAACGTGTGGATCCACAGTTACATTTAGCCGATAATGCTGACAATGTTAAGAGTGCAATTACTCCTCCCCGGTAATACCAGCCACTCCGACTCCCCCGCCACTTACTCAATATTCTACTTTATGTATTTCCCTAGTCAAGAGCAGGGAACTTTTCTCCTCAACACTCCTCCATCCAGGGAATCCTTTTTAACTAAATACGCCGCCAATTTAAGTAAACTCCCTAATTTCAGAATTGAATATTTGAATATAATTACATTTTTACATTTTTAGTTTATTTTACATCATGTTAAATTCTTCGGCCACCTCCCTCCACCTTTACCGAACTTGGGCTCATGCCCTTTGCCTCCTACTTCCCCCACCCCGCATGTTTCGGTTCCTTTCCACCCAATCCTCCATCCCCTCCTCCACCCTCTCTTTAGATAAACATTCACAGGCAAGAGGAAAGGAGAAGTTAAACTGTTTGCGAGCCCACGAACTTTGGGCTGTTTGCCGTTAGGAACCATCGCCCGGTTCAACTTTTCATTTATACAAGCTCACGCTGAACTTGAGGCTAAAACAGGGTTTAAATATATAAAAAAAGTTTTGGTGTTGTTATCAAGCTTGATTATTCCCACCTCCCTCATTATATTTTCTTTTTCCTTTGAAGGTATTTTTAAATAGTATTTTTTGGTAGCCTTATCGAAATAAATTGATTTACTTTGTAATAATAATTAATAAGCNGGGGGGAGCGGGGGGAATCTACAGACATTTTTGTTGTTGCTTAGCACACCTATCTACACAAATAAAACGCTATTTAGTTGACAGACTATTTTCATGCAGAGTTTTTAAGAAGACTAGCATTGTAAGTTTTATGATAATCGATTGACAAAAAATTTCTACGAAACTCAAGGGGAAAAATATATCGAAAAAGTGCAATTTAATCAAGTTCAAGCTTTATCAAACCAATTTTTATCTTGAACGGGATTTGACATATTTTGTGAATTGATATATGAAGAGTTAATGACAAAATGGAAGAAAATAAATTTGAAATGATTGATCGTACATAAAAAAAGTCAAAACTTTCTTACGTGAATCTACCTAGTGTTTATGATAAAAAATATTTTGATTAATTAAACGTTTTTTAACAATCAAACGACCAATATTTCTGTAATGAATTATTTATGTGTAAGACTGTGGGATTATACGAAACGCGAGAAAAAGTAAGTGTTTTTGTTGTTTCTATATCAAAACTTTTTTTGGTCAAACTAAATCAAATATTGCTTCAGTACAAATATAGAGCTTAATTTTCTTGAATAAATGTCAAGAGTGTCCTGGAATTTAATGACAACTTTTTCTCTTCATTTAAAATGTTCGTCATCTAATGCGGCTATGCTCATGATGGATATTCAAGAATTGTTGATATCATCCTGTCAATAAAATTAAACTATAGCTTTATACAGGAGCGATATTTTATATATTTTGACCAAAAACGTTTTCCTGGAAAAACTACGAAAACCCTAACCATTTCTCGTGTCCTCTACATCCCCACCTTAAGTTTAGAAGTTTAGGAGCCCTAGTTCAATTGAAGAGTTTACTTTCATAAGGTCTGTCATACAGCCCAATTTGTAGTTAAACTTCCCGAGCCCACCAAGAAACTGGAGTGCTTGTAATTATTCCTAGGTAGGCTAGTGTACCACCATTAGCGCTTTTAGACACCACACTTATCAGTAAGGCATGCTTCAACCAGAAAGTGTCGTCACTCGAAGGCAGTCTTTATTTTTATTACTTTGTATTTTTATTGTGACACTTCACTTGTGAAATATTACGTTCATTATTCAATAGAGGGATCAGTAGCTGTCATTAACAGTATAATGAGGAAGGGAAAGTGTCATACGACATGAAGAACATACATACAGGGTCCATAGCGTGCCCTTGATCAAGACAAGTCGATGTTAAAAAAATAAGAAGGAAGATCAAACGGTAAACCTATACTAGCTTCCCCTGAAACGGAGTTAAGAAGAACGATGACTTCTATCTTCTCAGAACCTCATTATATTGTATGATCTGTACCACATGAAGATTTGCAAGATGACCATCAAACAGCAGGTGCTGTGGATTATGATGGCGAGCAATGCGTGTGCTTGGATGAAGAGAAGACTGCTCCTAAAACATGAGCTCACCAAAAGTGCTTGAATTTTCTTCTTTTTCTATCTAATGTGACATTTTACAACCAATGCTTGGTTTTTTTTGTATGTGTCTTTCTGAAAAGAGTTTGTCAAAAAGAAGATGAAGATTAAATTATGGTTACTATTATTTTAAAGGTTCAGGAAATTTGTAAATTTTCTTAGAGGTCAATGTTCCAAAATAGACTTGATTTTTATTAGAAAATTATTTTCTAATAAAAATTGAAGATTTTTTTTTTCCATTTTCATATCAAAAGATAGCATGTCCATGCTTTTCCATCAAAAGGTAGCATGTCCGTTTAAAAATGGCGATATCTCATTTAATACCAGTTGAAAAAACTCAACTTCTTGTATGTTATTATTAGCATCCATACTGATAATATGAGATAATTTCAACGTCATAATGTTTTTTATTTCAGAAGGATCAGCTTTTCACTTCTCTGGAAAAATCTGTGTGAATAGACATGTTAGCCTTTGAAAGTAAGCTCCTCAATCATAAATGAGGTTAAATATGTTTACAACTTATATACGGGATCGTTCTGCTATTCAATTAGTACATATTTAGAAGCTGGGTCTGAGAATATACTTATAACCTACGTCCTGCGTTAAGTTAGCTTATTCATAGTGTGCTGATATAAACAGTGTATTTGAAAATTTAACGTTTTGGTATGTAGAGTGTACTTTCTAAACACAAGACTATTTAAAAACATTATTTACAAAATAGCTCAACGTGGAACAGCACTTTTTACCGCTAAACAACCAACCTTAGCGTCTGATTACTCCTATATCCAAATGTTTTAACAATTTTAGACCCCTGTAACGATACTGATTTGGACCACTCTCATATATTTAAAAAGTCATGGATGAAGGTATTTTTCTTCAATAAACTATGTGTAAATTATCCTTTTAAGACATCATCCATAGATAATCACACGCTTTTCAGAAATAATGTAGAAGTAATTGCACCATTAAAACTTATTTTTTATTTCAAAATTGAACTCCGTAATATTTACCAAACAAGTAAGAGACGCTAGCCTTCAAGACACCTGTCGCAGGGACGCTTTCGATTTGTTGGTTTTGACACTAGTCACGAGAGGTCCAAGGGGCAAGGGGTATGTCATATATAAGCTACTTGTGCGCTTAAATCTACAGAGTGCCGGTGACATAAACCTAGAGAACGTGTAATATCACGACAGTACATAATCTGTATCTCAAGTAAAACTTTATAATTTTACATAATATATTTGTACCAAAGATAAAATTACTCCAATAAATCGTGTGCAACATTAACAGTTGTATTTATTCAAGTAAAATATCATAATAATTGGCGCTCGATCACGGGGCTATAAATACCAATTATATTACAATTAAACCGAAATATTATATCCCACTGAGACTAACATCTCAGACTTTTAATCAGTTATTTTATCCACAAAACTCAGAATATGAAATATTTAGAGGTAATGCTTATGTTCTTATAATAATTTTAGTAGTTCTAAATTTACAACATTAAAAAAACAAATGCACACAAACAAATACTCTGAAGAAACATTTGCTTAGAATACTTCAAAATGAAAGTTTTGCCCATCCATAAACATTGTCTTCACGTGTAAATTTTGCGAGCAGAAAGGTTTTTTTAAATTTATACTGTAGATCATGAGATGGCCATTGATACTGAATGTCCTCCCTTTTATAGAACAAACTTTCATGATTAACTTTGTATTGGAGATTTCTTAAAATGATAGTAACTAAGGGTGGTCTTTAGCGAGTTTTAATGTCGTGACGAGAGGGGGGTAGGGAGAGAACTTGGAGAGGGGCAGGGGAGTGTGCCAAACTTTCCCGCCCACCACGCCCCAAACAACTGCGGTAGAAACAAACTAGGGAAGAGAGACGCAATTATTAAGATTTGGGTGCTCGAATAATAAGGGATGATGAAGATACAATTAGGCTTTCTGAGCGATGTGGCTAAATTATCTGTAAGGAAACGGAGAGCAGTTAATAATAGGTTATACTACATCGTTTCAAAACTTTGTTTGTATATATTGTAATTGGCGTTTAAGAAAAAATTATTTTTTTTCGCTGTTATCTTTGAGAAAATGCAATTTTATTATGAATATAATTACTAGTATATAAGCCTGTCGGTGACTTGAATAGTTAAAATGCGATTTATCTTTTTAGTAGAAACTGAAAAACGTAACTTATTCATTACATTATTTTAATTTATGAAAGGCTTTTTGTTTTTTTTAAAAAAACTCATTCAAACAGAAAACAAAACTGAAAATCCGGATCCTTTAAGATTTGTCCCGTAGTCTATAACTAAAGTTTGCAAAATTTCAGTTTTTTAGATCATCTCTGGTAGGGCTGCTAGAGTTTTGCTAGAGAAAACCGGGAGAAAAAAAAATTAAATATCACTATTTTATTTCAATTTTTACGACATATTAAATAAATGCCTTTTACATATTACAAAAATGAAAACAACAGTATTAATAGTTTAATGTAAAAAAAAAAGCAAAAGTTAAAAGTGTATTTATATTTGCGATAAGATTTTGCCTCCTTCATTTGTACTCTCTCGGCATGTTTATACTTCTAACACTGTAAATTAAAATATAATAGATTTCAGAGCCACGAAACAAAAAACAAAAATATCCCTGCAATTTACACTTACACTCTCACAATGACGCAATGGCATACAAATTCAACGAGAATGTAATCACTAAACTTATAGAATAGACGGGACTTTCAAAATTGTGTTATACTTTTGTATACCAACCTGACCAAAAAAAATCTGTTTTTTTAGCACCGTGTCTTACTATCTGTTCGGGCTATACGCTTACGTACTAATTACGCTAATGGATTAGGAATTGGGAAGGTTGAATTTAGAGGATGGGAACCCGCATTTGCATGGAGGGATAGTGGAAAACCATTTAGAAAAAATCACCCCCAGCTCACCCGAGCGAGATCTGAACCTCTATCTTCCCGTCCTCGGCAGCATAGCACGTTAGACAAAATAATGTTAATAAGCTTCCTACATCACCGACTGTGGGGTAAAAGAGAACAAAACAAAAAAATTTAAAAACCAGGACCATCTTGTGTCCCGAAGTGGTCTTTCAGGACACCAGGACTATTATCTAAAAAAGGGACAATCCTGGAAAACCAGGACGTCTGGCAACCCTAATATAAGGGCTTCTGATATGTGTGGAAAGATACACACATGTTAGGAAACAATATTTATGTTGAAAGTGTTTAGAAAAAAGATATTCGTGCTGTCAACGCCACTAAAACTAAGTAGTTCTACGCCCTGGCTTATCTTAGGTTTTATAGCTTTAACTGGTGTCGAACACATAATCCCCCGATTTTGCGAGGTTTTATATAACTCAGACCTTCAATATGGTTTGGGGCTTCATCCTTCGTACTGAAAAGGGACTCAAGTTGTAGGATATTAGACTACAAGCTACCGTAACTCTTAAGCTGAGTAAGTAAAGCGCTTCGAAGTAGCCCTTTAACAACTGGCGTCGTTCCCGGCCTTACTTTTTTAAAAAAGGTCTAAAGCAAACTGTTATATACCACTAGAAGAGGGAGGTTTCTCCTGAATTACTGTTTATGTCAATACACTGTGTTGTGCTAACTGGTAAAACAATCTCTTGTTTTAAAAACATTACCTGGTGCGCGTGCACAACTGTTAATATAGAAGATTTGACAGTTCGATTGTTCAGGCTTACGTCATCCTTGCATGCTCTTGATTACCAAAAGCTGCAAGTTATGACAGTACCAAGTTTTAGCCCAGTCGGTAAAATGGTTTAGGAACCAGGCCAAGATAGAGACAGAAGGCATCGTGGAAAAAACACTATTTCTGTTTCAGAGGATCATGAAACGCCGACATTTAT
The DNA here is from genome assembly GCA_902155825.1 of Timema genevievae. NCBI lineage: Eukaryota > Metazoa > Arthropoda > Insecta > Phasmatodea > Timematidae > Timema > Timema genevievae. Next base: position 50,375 of record CABFWO010004832.1, read on the forward strand.
CAAAATATAAATTTCAATCTTTTTGACGGTCACAATACTTGCCTCTCCGAATGTACGAGAGAAAGTAAAACGTATTTATTAATGAAATAAATAAAGCCATTACATATTTTGCACAATTATGGTATGAATGTAAGCTGGAAAATAAATACTCTGAGAGCTTTGAAATGTGATGCTGGATAAGACATGAGAAGTTCAGGTGGACGGACAGGGTGACAAATGAAGTCCTAGGAAAAATGGGTGAGAAGAGAACCATTTTGGATGTGATTGCTCGGTAAAAAGCAAACTGAACCAGACATGTCCTTAGAAGGAACGGTCCTCTGCACGACGCCATTGATGTGTTGAGGGAAAGAAGAACTTAGGAAGGAGGAGGATTCAAATATTGGATGACTTGAGGCGAAGAAGAAAATTCTGGGTGCTGAAGAAGAAGGCAAAGAACAGAACAGATGGTCTAAGTTCACTGAAAAAAAAAAGTTCTGTCATGAGACAGAACACCTAATGATGACAATAGTATGAATACCTAAACTATAAATAATTTAATAAAAAACAGTTTTGCAGCTAACTTTAGTTTCAGCAAAATATATGTGACTTGTTTATACTTTTGTTAATATTTCGTTTGATTAAATAAAATATAGATTTATACTTAAACGTTTTTGATTGACACTTTTTCTCCTTTTAATGTTCACAGGTTCAATGCACAATTTTTCAACCTCGAGCGGGGGAAATAAAATTAATTATTGGTTTCTAATTAACTAAACACGCTTTGCGTTATGACTATTTTATGTTTACTTCACTGTGGCTTGGTAAGATTATGTGTAGAAAATATAAGAAAAATAGCCCCATCTATTAAATAATTTGCTAACTATAATTTTATTCCATATGATTATTAATAGACTATACCTAAGGTGAAGTAGCTATATTATTTGTGAACTATACATATTGATATTTAATGGAACCTACACAAGTTGGCCATTGTATTGCTCTAAAAATAAAAAAATATACACCTCTAAGGAAAAAAAACTCAATGTATTTTGGGTAGCCTATAGTTTCTCTCAAGATATACTTAAAAACTTTTTCAAGACCACCTATCTTCGCCATCAAACTCTCATCCTAAAAATATGCACGAGGCAAAGTAGTCACGAAGAAGCGTACGAGAATAGGTATGCAACCATTATCGCCAACATAACACGGAGAATATTACACCCTCCACCATTTTCCTTGTGACTGGTCTATAAAATGGTTTATGTTAATGCGACAGGGTGTTACATATGTAGCAGGGCTGATGGAATTAGTCATTTCGGTGGAGATACGTCACCAGAAAATCAGTAGACCACCAGTATTTTCCAGGCGTGGGTATGTGTGGGCTTTTTTTTTTTAGGGAAATGGGTG
>CABFWO010004833.1:0-32959 GCA_902155825.1 Timema genevievae
TAATATATGACTCTGCAATAACATTTCTCAAAATAGGTAGTGGTACAACTTTAAGCTCAATCAAAGTGGATAAAAACCTTACACATTGTCACATAACTAGAGGACATAATAACCTCTATATTGCTCATTATAATACAGTAAATTATGGACTCCATTCGTGCTAAGGGCACACGATATATCAATACAATTCCTAATGGCATTAAAACATTGGAATTATATAAGCGAAAAAAAAGCTCAAATCATGGATAAGGGTAGCTTCCCTGGAGTCTTTAAGTTAATTGTTATTTGATAATGCTTGCTCTATAGCTCTCATTTATCTAATTACATTCAAAATATTACAATGGATAGGTACTGCACATATCTCGAGTTGATTGCTATTTGTTCACAGCTGTCTTTCGTTCTACCACCTAATGTATAGTTTATAAACTTTTATTTAGGCCTTTGTTTAGTTATCCTATGGGTCATACATAATATACTCTCTCCCTCAATGTTTTGTTTACATATTTACTTTAGATAATTTGAAAATTAGGCAGATGCAACATCCAATAAGGTTAAATTATGAATGTCCTCACCAAAAGTATGGTTGTTATGAATCAATCCATGAATTTATCTATCACATGCACCACTTTCTTTCCCCCCTTACCCCCCACCACCACCCAATTTAGCTTCTATTATATGTATGTATTTTGTACTTATCTTTTTTTAATGGTTAACTGAACCTGTTTCTTTGTAACTTTAATGTAACGAGCTAACTGCTCATTTTAAAGACAAATAAAACAAACAAACAAACAATCTTATAAACAGGGGCCGGACTTAGATGACCTAAATTTTAAAAAAACTTTAATACTATCTAAAAATCCTAAAAAAAACCACTTAAAATTAACAAAAAAAATTATACCTCAAGGGTTTAACAAAAGCTCGTAAATAATGCACATGACTAAATCAAACAAGCACTTTACAACTGGAATGGTGGTGACGCCTTAAGGGAGGGCGCTCTCTTAAAACTTGTTAAATTATGTAGACAACAGCTGATTCTAGGGAAAAAGCACAAGCGAAAAAGCGCACACGAAAACTCCGCACAGAAAAAACCCCACAACCATAAATGTTCACAGGAAAAAAGCCCACACGTAAAAAGGCCCACACAGAAACCCCCCTGCCCCCACACGGAAAAATGCTCACATGGAAAAAGGCCCACAAGAAAAATGCCCACAAGAAAAACACTCACACGAAAAATGCTTACGCAAAAAATGCCCACGGAAAAAAGCTCATACTAAAAGTGCACATGTGGTGGAAAAATGTTCATAGAGACAAATGCCCCCATTCATTTTTACTTTCTCATCAAAAGAGAAATTATTGTAATCGTGAAAAAAATCGAAATAATTTTTTTTTTAGTTAAACACGAAAAAAACCCTGCATTTTACAATAATTCTGTCAGTCCCCTTGTCTGTATGTTTGTCTATCTGTCTGTCCCAGTTGACAGATTTGAAACGGTCTGATGAATTTTGCTCAAACTTGTTATTTAAATTTTATAGATCACGGAATTTTTTTTCATTTTGAGCCTAGCCCTCAAATTAAGGGTAGTTTACTGATGAGTGATTTTTTTTGAATTCCATTTATTTTGAAAGCGGCTCTAACGATTTTGTTCCAAATTGGTATTTGTTATATCGTCTTATTCAGGTAACTGTGTGAGTATCCAGCACTACCAGCAAAAAGGACACAAAGTTCATTCAATGTTATATCGTCTTATTCAGGTAACTGTGTGATTAACCCTTTTAGAACCACGAGCCAATCTGACCGGCTCCGCCTTCTATCACCAGAAATGTCACGAGCCGATCTGATCGGCTTCTCCTACTACCGTTAAAAATGCCAGAGCCGATGAAGTCAGCTCTCCAGATTTGAGCTAGTTCTCGCTTTATCTGATAGATAGTGTAGTAGTGTCATATATAACTGGAAAGAGAACATTTCCCTCTATAATTTTATATAATGCTGGCAACAAAAATCAACTGTAAATAGTTGTTATTGGAATTGGGATTTAGTACATTTACAATGGGATGTGCTAAGTGCAACTCAATGTGCTAAGTGCAACGCTGGTTTACGTACGAGCTGCATGGAAAAACATAAATGTGGCTTACATGCATACTGATGTAAACAGTTTTGTAAACAGTTTCCAAATGTACGGGTTAAATTGTTCTGAGTTTAGAAAAATATACTATTTAGAATTTCATGTTATGTCACGTGAATGAAAAGATTTCTTTACCAATGTAAGTAAATAGGCGTAATGACTTTATAAATTCAAATAATATTTTTTAAAAATAAGAAATTATTCATTATAAAAGGTTTTGGAAAACGCATTCATTATGTGTATTCATGAGGTAAGCAATATAATAAATCTTGCTGTAAGGTAAGCAATAACGGCCCAAAAATATCTAATGTAGGATATCAAATAAAAATTCCTGTAATTACTATTTATAATCATATATCTTCAAAACTTTATTTTAATGTATAAAACTAAGTGCACTACAACAAAATAAAATTGAAATGTATATATACAGTTTTTTTTAAATATGTTAATTATATTAGTTTTGAAAATAATTTAAAATTAAATTTAAAATTTAGAAATTAAATAATTTTAATTAAATAGTATTAATTTATTAACATTAAAGAACAATATATATGGATTAGAATGATAGAAAAATCAAAATAATCGCTTCATAAATAAATGTTTGGCGAATTTTCTTGCAAATTCTTACAAAAATGAGGAAATACCTGTGGCATTCTTCGCACACAAAACCTAAGAGGCTTCTGGCACACTTTGCGTGTGAATTCTGATATAAGCGTGGCACCAAAAGGGTTAAAAAAAATTAGGTTTTAGTATTCATGGCTATATAAAATATAAATAAATAACGTAATAGTTTTTTAAACTGGGATATATGTTTATAATATAAGTACAAATAACGTAAATAGGTTTTAAACCAAAAATGGTTAACTATGGCTACATTACAAGAGGCTAGGCTAAATTATCACACACATCATTTAACACGGTAAGTTATGGAACAAATACTATCTCAAATAACATGAGTAAAATCTTTAATGCAATTTATTGAAATATTGTTCATTTAACAGAGTTGACTAATTTCAAAAAGAAGTACAAATCGTTCTTGAACTAACTAACAGTGTTGTAAATTTCAAGCGAAACAAAAATTAGTCTGGGAAATTATTACCTCCTTTTTCTGTACTATTGCGAAACCTACCATTTTCGTGTACATTTCCAATAATCCCAACTCGCTCTTACGCTAATCAGATAATAATCATAGTACGTGTATCAAGTTCACATCTATAACTAGAACCAATATTTCCTAATATTTTATGTTATTTCTTTACATTAATGTAAACTTTTGTATTTTTTTGTGACATTATATATTTCACATTACTTGATAAATGTGTTAATTTTAGTATCTAGTTTATATCTGCAAACATAAAATAATATTATATAGAATCCTATAACTTTTCGGGCACCATTTGTAATGATACTGATTTGGACCACTCTCATATATGTAATAAAGTCATGGTTGAAGGTATTTTTCTTCAATAAACTGTATGTAAAATATCCTTTAAAGACTTCATCCATGGAAAATCACGTGTTTTCAGAAATAATGTCAATGTAATAGGCATTAAACATATTTTTTTCTTTCAAAAATTAACTCGTAGTGTTTACCAAAAAAGCAAGTGACGCTAGCTTTCTCTACCCAATAGGAAGCTAGCCTTCACGATACCTGTCACCAGGACTCTTTCGATTAGTTGGTTTTGACACTGGTCACAAGGGGTCCAAGGGGCAAGGGGTAGGTCATATATAAGCTGTTTGTGGGTATGAATCCATAAGTCGATTCATCACGTGGCTCGCTAAGACAGTGCCACTAACTGAAATCCATAGAGTACACAGAAAATAATCTGTAGTTCAACGAAAATTGTATAATTTTACATGATATCTCAGTGCCGGAGGTATAATCATCTTAATAAACCGTGTGTAACATCAAAAGTCTTGTTTATTTAATATCGTTATTGATAGTGTTCAATCACAGGGCACTATCACGATTACAATCCGCATTGCTTTAATTAGTGCTCGATCACGGGGCAAATATCAGCTAATTAAACGGTAATCATTTTAATTGGTGCTTGATCACTGGGCTATAGATACCAATTATCTCACAATATAATTCATATCACTTTAATCGACGCCTAACGCGGACAGATTAATCAGTAACACTATAATTGGCGCCCAACGTGGGGCGATTAAACCGTATCACTATACACTATAGTTTCTTTCTCGCTTATTATTATGACCATTAATAATAAAAAGGTAAAAATATTCATGACCTTAAACTCCAATAAACTAACGCTCTTCGGATCATGTATGCATATAACATCTAAATAAAAAAATAGTATTTAAGATAAACTTATTCGACATACATGCCTAAAAACAATTAAAAAATGACTAAATTCAAAATTCTTCAAAATTCCCCAAAAAAGTACGCAAACCAAGAATATACTACCTTAAAATCCAAAATGTCAAAAAATGACATGCAATTTTTTTTTCGCAAACATAGGATCATGGACAGAATCTATGTACAGGTGAGTATTGTATGTGATGCACCAAAAAAAGATGACAGGTCATCAAAATCTGGGCCCTTTATAAGTATAGCCGTGAAGCAAGAGAAGTAGCTACCATACAATTTTAACATAGACATACGGCTCCTAGACTAGTCACTAGATATGTAGCAAATACGACCAACATATTATGCAATCCGCCACACTTTTCGTTTTTCAATCCCTGCAGCGAGATGTTTGTACCGTCAGTTGCACGGGCAATAGTTAGGAAAGCATGGTTTATATTGAATCAGTTTATTGTTTATACTGTAACGGTGTTACAAGAACCAGTTACGAGATTACCATTGGAAAGTAACACTCACTTGTCAGCCCACTTAGACTTCCACATCCTCGCGTCTTTACCGACTTCGAGTTGCCTGGGCGTACATCGACATCACAATGAGGTGGGCCACGAGGCCACACATCACCACCACGACGCCACGCTTAAGAAAAGAGTTAGGAAGGGGTTGACCTTTCTTACCCCCCTTCCGTCTGGATTGTTCTCAAATCATCTACTCTAGCACTTATGGGAATTATAATAACATTTAATATTCAGAGTCCTCCCGAATTGTAGAGAATTGTAATAATAATTTCAGACAAGGAAAGTTATGTTTAATATTTTTGGAGTCCTTCTGACTTGTGGATAGAGGTAATAATATTGTGAGACGTTCTCAATGAATCATAGCCCTTGTTTATAAATAAAACTTACATTCATCTATTTAACTTCTGATATGTTGACTTATACTTTTATTTAACTAAATATTCTCACCTCCCTGTTAATTTTCTTTAATCCTTTTTTATTATCCTTGTTGGTGACGCAATAATGCTGAGTGGGTTGCGTGGAAAAATGGGCGTATAAATTACATAATAATATATTCTTTTTTAGTGTCCTATCCGCTCACTCTGAATTTATTCTCCCCTTATTTTATAACTTTGTATGCCTGCCTTTGTCCTGGAGGACGTAAAGGGACTACAAGAGTACCCTTAGGTTATTTATTTATTCATTTGTTTATTTATTTGTTTAGGAATGTATTTATTTATGTTTGAGTTGCTATGAGGCTTACAAGATGAGGGCACAAAGGACGACCGTCTGGTAACTGTTTCCGCAACCCGGTAAGTTGCGTGTGTCCGAGTAACAGTAGTCTGTTCTCAGACTATTGTAACTGATTTCACTCAAACGACTCACTCTGATTGGTTAATTTTTTTGTTTTTATTTGGGCCTTCTGTATAATTGATTAGTAAAGGAGGTTTCAATGTTTTTGCACATTTAACATATTTCTTGATTTTAGTTTTGCTTTCAATTATGTCGTGTCCAATCAATGTGACCTGCATAGTATATCTGAGTGGTTAGAAAAATTCATTACATGTGTGGAATACTTTGATTACACCCTATCCGTCACCGTAGTGGCGCGATTAGAGAAACCGACTACACGTTTAAAGCATTGATATCTATAATATAACTGGATGGACATCTGCAGCTAAAAGTTTAGAGCTGTCATCAGCACACCATTGTAAAAGAGATAAGGAAATTTTCGGGTTTCTCTTTCTCTCTTGTATACATTCAAGGCAACGTGGCATTTCGAGATCGTTAGCTAATTTTTTATGAATATATGAGGAATATCAATGTATGATTAGTTAAACGAAATACACGTGTTAATAAAAGGATTGAAGAGCATAACAAAGTTCGAAATGGTGAGTTTTCTTCTTTAAATAAATTGAAGTAGTCTAATATATACGATGATTTTTGAAGGAAGCTCGTTTGGAAGGCTTTATCTCGTACCAGAATCCTACCTTATAATAGTGTTTAGGTAGGATAAAAGACCGTCCAGAAGGGAATTTCTACTTCCATTCTAAATGGCCGTTTTTCCTGCCAAAATATTCGTATATGATAGTATTCTGGTACGGAATAAAGCCTTACAGATTGGGATTCTTACTAAAATCAGGGTTTAGTTGATACCGTACTTCCTACAATCCTATAACCTAAATTATCGTTTGAACGTAATATTTCTACACAAACTATGTCATTCAAACAAATGTAATATAGTTTTTAGCTAATTTGTTTCATTAAAGTTATCGAACTCTCAACATAATATGGTCTCTGAAAGCAACAGGGACTATACAAGATATGAGCCAACTTAAAAAAAAAAGTAATTTAATAATACTTTCTACAAGCCTATAACCTAAGTGATCGTTTGAACGTATGGCAACTACACAAAAGTTTGTCATTCAAACAAATGTAATCAAGTTTTAAGATACCTTATTCATTACATTTATCAAACTTTCTATATAATATGGTTTCTGAAACCAATATATAAGCTAATAACCAACTTTAAATATAAATGTAGTCTTGGCGGACTGTAAACAACATGGATGATAACTCATTACCTCACCTCCCCCCCTCCCTTCCCAATGTACAGGGTTAAATTTGATTAAAAAAAGTATCTCATAACCAAGCAAATTTAAATGCTTTAAAAATGCTGAGCAATCAATTATTATAGTTGATAGTATGTATTTTACTATTAAGCTCCTATTTTGGTCATCTTAATTATTTTATCTCCTCACCGTACTACCTAAAACCATCAAATGGAAACTTAGTATTTCAAACTTCTTTACGCGGGTGACCTGGTGACCTAAGGGTAAGGTGTCATACTTCTGTGCTGGGGGTCTGGGCTTCAATCCTTATTGCCGGCACAGATTTATCGGGTTGCCAAACCCTTCCTTCACTTCTGAAAGACGTGTATTAATCACAACTTGTGAATTTGAGGAATGCCAGGCCTCCACCGTGGTTCGGATCCCACATTAAACTGTAGGTCCTCCATTTCATGTCACAACCACCCTACCATTACACATTAGCGTAAGTGCGTACGACTCGAACTGGTAGTAAGACGCAGTGCTAATAATAATAATTATAATCATAAAAATAATAATAAACTTCTTTAAAATATTTGAATTGCGCGCGTGCTAATATGTTAGGATACTAGCGCTCTTTAGCTTCGATATCTGATCACTGGAATTAGAACGTTTACATGCTGGAGGAGTGTCTTAGGATTGGGAAGAGGATGCGAGAAAAAGACAAGGTTTTTGCAGTTTTTATGGCAAAATAGATCAAATATTGCTCCAGTAAAATCATAGAATTTACTTTTCTTCACATGATAACCTCAACATTTCTTGAATATTTGTTAAGGTTGTCCTGGAATTTAATGACAACTTTTTGTCTACATTTAAAAAGTTTCTCATCTAATGCCGCTATGCTCACGACAGATATTCATGAACTGTTGATATCACCGTGTGGAGAAAATTAAACTCTTTGTTTGTACTGGAACAATAGTTTATTTATTTTAGCCAAAAAAAGTTTTGCCATAAAAACTGCAAAAACACTGTCCTTTTCTTGCTTCCCCTTCCATTCCACCCTAAAGAGACCAGGGCTCGATCCCAGATGAGTAATCGTTAATTGGTAGAGTCGTCCAACCTTTCCGACTCAAGCAGTCTCAACATAATTTCTTAAATGTCTACTTAGAACCAGTGGCCAAGATGATATAGCAATTTTAAGACTATACCAAGAGATTTAGTGAGATGATTGGAACTAGTTTTGGCCCGTTGGCGTGCCAGAAGAAAAGAGATTGCAGTCCTCACATGCACCAAGAAGAGTAAGAATAATTGTAACTGAGTGTACAATGTCATGCTGTCAAACTTGATGTTACGCACCAATTACTCACCTAATGACGGCCATCTTACATCAGAGCAGGTCAGCATACACTAGGTCACATGTACTTTGTGAATTACTGTTTGATACATAGGCTACACATATCATGGATCTGTTGTATAATAGGAAGGACAGTAGAACATTTATATAAAAGTGACTAGATTGCTATAAAGTATCCCTATGCTAAAACAAATGCTAAGTAACTGTCACTTTTTGAAACCAAGAAAACAAGAAAAATTATAATGATGAAAATAAATTACATTTTAATATTTTTTTAAAAATAATGCTAAAAAAATCAAAGTTAAAAAAAGTTTTTTTAAACCTTTTTCATATGTATCATTATTATTTAATGGTTATACAATATATTGTGATATAGTGGATGTGTAAGAGTTTAACTTGATTTAATGTTTTGATAAGGTAATCATTTTTACACTATAATTTAGTATGAATAAAGTGAATAATAACGAAACCAGTGGGTTCAAATAATCAACATAAATAATATAATATATTTGCTACTATCTATATCCATCCTGACATTCTAAAATATGAGTAAAGCCAAGAAATCGACCAATTTCACTAGTTTTAGGCTATAACTCAACTCATCATACATTAACCTTCGTAGTTTTCCTAAATAACTAGTTGAAATTTCTTCTTGGTACCTTGTTTTTTGACAAACTAATGAGGAGATAGTTTATATCTTTTTTTCCCCATCAGTTGGGCCTTGATACTTTGTAGTACATATCATGGCCATACTTAGTTATTTTAGGGGGAGTAATTCTAGTACTCCTGATTGAAGGAATAAAGGTTCAATCCCAACAAGATTCAATTATCAATCAAACCTCAAATTCAGGGATAGCGTTCGAATACGTAAGGGAAATAGTTGCAATTAATTGTTACTCTACCATTGTTAACCACGGAAGGAATTTTTGAACAATATAAAATACAAACTATTCCAGTAGCTTGGAATAAGACGGGCGCTTGTATAGAATTTGATTTAGACAAGGTATATCTAATCAGTAAAGACATGAAGTGTTTTAGATCACTTGATCAGAGTTATTTTTTGAGTGTAAAGGACAAAATTTGATTATTTTTCCAAATAATTTAATGTTGTTGGATAGCAATGTAGAAAATTGTATTTTCAATTTGTTTATTTCAAAATATAATATTAGATCATGTAAAATAAAATAAGTGCCTTAGACAGTCGTGTTTTCAAAAGAATAGCAGCAGCAGGATGGTTATATGTTTTATCAGAAGATACTGAGGTCAACTTTGTTTGTCAAGAGAGTGTAAGTTTTACTCCTTCTATAACCAAAACTTTAACTCGTACAGGGAGAATTGTAAATGCCTCAGATTGTGACTTGATAGGAAGCCATTTTAAGTCTCTTGCCATTCACCAGGGCAAGTTAAAGGTTAAGAGCCAGTGGAACGCCTTGCGATTCCCAGCGATAAAGAATGTAGTTTGGAGTGAAGGTAGTAGTTTTTCTTATTTGGACTAGACAATTACGTGATTTCTAGCAGTTCCACAGTAGACTTTGATTGGTTGACTAGCCAAGCTAAAAGAAAAGTTACAGAAAAAACCACTAACAATGTACTTGTTGTTAGTTATTCCGAGTGTGGTAATTTTGTGTGTTGTTATAGCCTCATTGTATGCGTTCCAAAAAATAAACAACCAGGGCCAGAAAGCTGACCCAGCTAGTTTGTCTAGTGTCAGCGTGGCATTGCCAATCAGTTTTGCTAACACTATGACATGTGTTGAGTCATAAGGTTTAGGAATTACGAAGTGTAAGTAAACAGGAAAAGGGAATTTTGTCAAACAGCAGGGAGGGAGCTAAAAGAATCAAAAATGTGTTCGAATCTCTTAAAAAAACCGGATAGTGTAGGCCTAACCGCACGGCCTAAATTAGAAGGCGTGTTTGTTTGGTATGGTATGTTTTGAGTTGCGAATGACAAAACGAGCGTTGCAGGTTGTTTTGATTAGCCTATAAACAAATAGAATAGAATAAAGGAGCTGACCACAAAAACAGTGTCAGCATTCCTTATTGAGAAACCAGGTCAGGAGTCAGAATAAAATGTAGAGGATTCAGCCATCAGGGCTGACTAATCAACACCGAAGTCTAGGGGGCACTCTGCCCGATTCTAGACTACTCGGGCTAGGACGCCGGTTCATCAGTATTTGTTTTGAGGACTACCGCTCAATCCCAGGGTACCGGGGTTCGGGGACCGTGTAGGGATCCCCTAGGAGTCAGGCAGGCCATTGGGTATTCCTAGCAACACCTCGTTTTGTCACAAGCTTCCGAGTATTCTCTAAGTTGTGCCATTCTAATATCACTACCAACATCACATTATATAATAGCATAGTAGTACTAATGAACCAAGTCTAACATCAATCACGAACCCACACAAGAATACTCAATCACCTTCCCCTTAACATCGACCATAGCACATCCTGACAGATTCTAGGCACACGTGATAGGTAAACAAAAGGAGGTGGTTACAATATGTAGTTTGAAATTATATGATTTACATTTATACAACCAGCTAATTGTTAGTGATGTCACCGACATTTACATGTATTGTTGAAGACCAAATTGCTTTAAGTTAATTTGTGTGATCAAGTGTCGTTTGGAACTGAGAATTAGAATTTAAAAAAAAAATCAAATTGTCCAAATTGTGAAATCAGCCCCTCACTATATGCTAAGAATAATTATAATATGTTTGAGTGGACAAAAAATGTTTGGTCGGGACAGCTATTACTTATTTTTAGACACCTTGGAAGGTAATTTGTAAATTAAATAAAGGGAAGATGGAGTCGAATCAGGCATGATTCCATATACCTTACAGGTTTTATTTGTTCATTCTAATACTTACACTTAGGCCTAATGACTTGCAGTCTAAGAAAGAGAGTGCATTCTAGGAAGTTTCACTCGCATTTGCCTGAATAAAGAAAGAACAAGGGAAAATATAGCCCCAATGGATTTTGTCAGCATCTAGCCCTGACTTCCTGGGTTGTCTGTAGGATTATTGGTATTTTACCAATGTGCACTTGTCGTAATGATAAAGGTCATAAAAACATTATACATAATTGCTAAAATATTCAGGGCTATAATCTGTTTCTATTCTCTTCACTCCGTCCCTGGTTCCAACACTTTTATATATTATGTTTTATTGTCTTTTATTTATGTTATGATTATTGGTAGTATATCCCAATAGATTCAAGGACAACACAAGCTCTAGTTTACAATCACAAATGCTTTTCCCTCTCAAGAGTAGAATCTGGGACTCTCATTTCAAGATGCAGACGGGATACTTACCAAACTAAGATTAACAACCTTAACTTTATAAATTACTCCGGGTAAACTTTATGTTGATCTCATAATAATAGAATAGTTACACTTTGATAAAGAATGTTACACACTACATTTAGCCTCCCTAAAGAATGTAATAGGTTTTTACTGACCAAAAATAAAATAACTCAACACAGCTTATTTGTTATCAAGTATGCTTACTAAACTATGGATCTTGTGTTCTATTCCTGATGGATCTAAAATGCTGGCAAATTGTTGGCCGAAGAGCTGGATGTTGTGTTGTGTTCTAGAATTGTAAGTCACTTCATGATAGTATAATCAGTGTATCAAAAAGTGCTCGTTAAATAGCCTAAAAGAAAAAAAAGACGACTCTAGACATTGGAATATAAATGAACACTATAATAAATCTGGTAAAAATGTTCTCGCGTCTCAAATCTGAACCAACCCTCTGGTTTTCTATTTAGACATTTATTGGTCAGGTACACGGCTTGAAATGGTCAGGTGGTGGGAGGGAGGGGGAGCTAAAAGAAGAGGATTAGCTTAGATGCCCTTGACAGGCTCCAAGTCAACAACCTGTATACATGTGTTAGTGAGCCGAGGAGGAAATGGAGTTAATATTAAATACTTGGGTGACATCTAGCGGATTAAAATCAAACTACACCACTAGGGAATTCCACCTTAAGCCTTAAAATGGTGGCAACAAACTCACTTGTATTTTCTTGTTTTAACCGTAAATAAGACAGATTTTATTGATTAACTTTCAGGTGAGTGGTGGGGGGAGGAGGAGAGGTTGAACCTTCAACCCCACCTCCTTCTACCCTTCTCAAGTTATTTTTGTGACCCACATGAAATCAAATCTAAGGTCGGGTTTTGAACTCTTTTTATTTGAGGAACGCGAAGTTTATTATTCTAGTTATTTTCTCTGTGTTGTTTATAATTTTGTTACATGAATACAACATATTTTTACGAGCTATAGTTTTAAAACCGATTTGGAATAATTTTATTAAACTATCTGCTTATTGTAATAGTAAAGTGTGAGTTTAGACCAAATAGTAAGCAGACAAGAAGTGTCCATCAGCCTGGTTGTAGCATAGCTCTTACACAACCTATAGCAAAACTCTAACCAATAGAATCATCCAGTGGCGTCTTCTTTCATTGACGCTCCTGGTTGGTCCTTGATACTCTCTAAGAATGGAGACACGATCAAGGCCGACGCTACTTTTTCTCCGTCTTCATAAGGCGACGCCCCTGTGTCTCCATCTTCATAAGGCGACGCCCCTGTGTCTCCGTCTTCATAAGGCGACGCCCCTGTGTCTCCGTCTTCATAAGGCGACGCCACTGTGTCTCCATCTTCATAAGGCGACGCTACTTTTTCTCCATCTTCATAAGGCGACGCCACTGTGTCTCCATCTTCAAAAGGCGACGCCACTGTGTCTCCGTCTTCAAAAGGCGACGCCAGTGTGTCTCCATCTTCAAAAGGCGACGCCACTGTGTCTCCACCTTCAAAAGGCGACGCCACTGTGTCTCCATCTTCAAAAGGCGACGCCACTGTGTCTCCGTCTTCAAAAGGCGACGCCACTGTGTCTTCACTCTCCGCGAGCGTCTTATCTGGCCGAGTGTCGGTGAGCGCTGCCAACCAAACAAAGAAAACTTTAGTACAGTCCCGACGTGTCACCAGTGTTACCACGAATGCTATACAACGGGTAAGAATAGTAATTGAGAGGAAATGCACCAGAATATGCCAATACAGAGGATGTAAAACCATTCACAGTGTACACGAACTACCGGTTAAAGACAAACACGCCAGTAGCGGGCGCTGGCACATATTTTAATTGTTTTCACCCTACCAGCTAATAAGTCTCATTTAATCTGTTAAGTACTTAAGTGAAACGCTAGGTGTCAGTACTGGCCTCACACGTATTGAAACAAGCTGAGAGGTGTAGTAACCTGAAACACCATCACCTGCTGTGTGAACAGACATTGGGCTATGAGCCATCTCACAACAATCTTTCTAAACATGGTGGCTGAACAAACATTGGACTATGAGCCATCTCACAAGAAGAGTGGTTCAATCTTTCCAAACATGGTGAGCCGAACAAACATTGGGCTATGAGCCATCTCACAAGAAGAGTGGTTCAATCTTTCCAAACATGGTGGCCGAACAAACATTGGACTATGAGCCATCTCACAAGAAGAGTGGTTCAATCTTTCCAAACATGGTGGCCGAACGCTCTTGAGCATACCTGACGTTATTGTTATACCTCAATGTTACTATGAACCAGGAGTGGTCACAACAGGTTGAGGAGGAACAACGAACAGTGCGTGAGTGCGTGTAAAACTGGTGAGGCGGGCACGACCTTGAATATTGGTGCGTTTCTTCACAATCCTACCTAGACTATTGTGGCTCCCAACGGACATGTAGTTGGACACCCCTGCTATAAACTCCCGATCATACGGTGTAGGATGTTATTTCTCGGATACATGTGAACTGGAATTCCGAGAAAATAGTCGAGTTCCAAGTTCTATTAAATCAGACTGTCCGTATTATTTCTTATATCAGTGCCAGTCAAGTGAGTCCCCATTTACATTAAACCGGATAACCGAGTATTCTGCGTTAACTTAATATATAACTTTAAAATCAACAGAGGAAAAAAAGTGGTGTTACTTGATAATCAAGGAACAGACTGTCTGAGAAAATGTTCTTATTTCCACACTTGGTTTGATTAAAAGTTCATTTGAAACATATTTTAAAAACTGTCAACGCAACCATCAGTTAGTTGAAATACAATATTGTAAACGTAACAATTTTCTAATGATTATACCTATACTAGTGAGAAGCTGTTATCAGGCTATTATAAAACATGTGTAATGGTTAATACAACTCAGTGGTACGTTGTGCTCCCCCTGATATACCTCTGGGTGTACGTTAACATCGCTTGGTAGAAAACAGCAATCTTAGTGAAGTGTGAATTTACCGCTGCCTAGCAAGATCTTCCTATGTCGAGCGCTACATCTCTTGGCACGGCTATGTTCGGCTATCTCCGGCTCTTCCTGGCGCGATGACTCGGTTATCTCCGGCTTTTGGGCGTCGTCACGTCTCCAAACTGCTACTGTGCGCGACCTCTGGAGATCCTTCTCTTGGACACTTACCAATAGATCAGGATCCTCTGCAACACACACAGTCCCTGATCCTGACCCTGGTGTATGAAACACTCGGAGGATACCAGTCTAGTACAGTCTAGGGAACACTTACCAATAGACCAGGATCCTCTGCAACACACACAGTCCCTGATCCTGACCCTGGCGTATGAAACACTCGGAGGATACCAGTCTAGTACAGTCTAGGGACACTTACCAATAGACCAGGATCCTCTGCAACACACACAGTCCCTGATCCTGACCCTGGCGTATGAAACACTCGGAGGATACCAGTCTAGTACAGTCTAGGGACACTTACCAATAGACCAGGATCTTCTGCAACACACACAGTCCCTGATATTGACCCTGGTGTATGAAACACCCAGAGGATACCAGTCTAGTACAGTCTAGGGACACTTACCAATAGACCAGGATCCTCTGCAACACACATAGTCCCTGATACTGACCCTGGGATATGAAACTCTCGGAGGATACTAGTCTAGTACAGTCTAGGGACACTTACCAATAGACCAGGATCCTCTGCAACACACACCGTCCCTGATTCTGACCCTGTTGTATGAAGCACCCGGAGGATACTAGTCTAGTACAGTCTAGGGACACTTACCAGATGATCCCTCCTCTGATACGTCACCCACACACATGCTGTAGTGTATGCGTCCCTGACTCTGACGATCGGCACACAGACTCCTGCCAAGGGACTCCATGTTCGAGCTCGGTGCTGACCACACTAAAATTCATTAACACAACTAAATATGGATCCATTGTATATATTAGAACATATTATTTGTCCGCCAGTAGTCATTAATTTATGTTTACATGTGATTACTAATTGTTTTGGTTGCCTTGCCTGGACTGCCCTGTAAGACATAGCGGTTGAACACCATACGGCCTCTCTATCCACTGATGCACGGGCCTGAGGTCAGTATTTGATGCACTCCAGTTGAGAGCGATGCAACAAACACGTGGCATAAAAGAGAGCTACCGTCCGACCATGAAGTAGTTAAATGCAGACCCCATCCAGGTCATCCATTACATTAATAGTGTTGGTACTATTGGTACTATTGGTACTATAATGGTATTACATTAATAGTACGATAGGTACCTTGGCCGTAGGGAGCCCCTAAATTCTCACAAGTTTTTAATATGAAGCTTAAAGATGGTCTCGTATCAAACTTCAAATAACTTGTAGAGGCATTCACTTTTCAAAAATTTGACGAATAAGACTACATCAAAAAGCCTCTAGGAGTATCCAATTTTCAAACATTGAGGGAGGGCAGGGCAGAAAAAAGTACGTAAAATAAACTTGTGATTTGACTCCCCCCTACGTTCTCCTCTTACACGAATAAAGTTCCACCACTACTCCAACGAACCGCAATGTTGTTATTTCTTATGGTTTAGTTGTAAGTCTGAACATCCTGTCATAGACTTGTTGGGCTCTCCCTGCGGCCAAATAAATACCGCTCGCATTGTACGTGGAAACAAAGGGGAAATACCTATACAAATAAGTGTTGTTTATAGACGTACTGATGCTGACACTAATAGTTGTGCTAGCACTAAACTAGTCATAACAATACACCAGTGCTATCACTATACTTGACCTAACACTATATTAGTTCCAACACTATATTAGTCCCAACACTATAATAGTCCTAACACCAAACTAGTCCTAACACTAAACTAGTGCTAACACTATGCTAGTCATAACACTATACAAGTTCTAACACTATAATAGTCATAACACTATAATAGTCCTAACACCAAACTAGTCCTAACACTACACTAATGCTAACACTATGCTAGTCATAACACTATATTAGTGGTAACACTATATTAGTCATAACACCAAACTATTCCTAACACTATATTAGAGCTAACATTATACTTGACCTAACACTATATTAGTCCCAACACTATATTAGTCCCAACACTATAATAGTCCTAACACTATAATAGTCCTAACACCAAACTAGTCCTAACACTATAATAGTCCTAACACCAAACTAGTCCTAACACTATACTAGTGCTAACACTATACTTGACCTAACACTATATTAGTCCCAACACTATAATAGTCCTAACACCAAACTAGTCCTAACACCAAACTAGTCCTAACACTAAACTAGTGCTAACACTATGCTAGTCATAACACTATACAAGTTCTAACACTATATTAGTGGTAACACTATAATATCTTAACACCAAATTAGTCCTAACACTACACTAATGCTAACACTATGCTAGTCATAACACTATATTAGTGGTAGCACTATACTATTCCTCACCTAGATAAACACCGACCAGCACCAGTCCGTACAACATGACGGTTGTGACAATCACACTAATGTTGAAACTGAGTAGTACTGGAATCTGCAAACTCAGCAACTCTGGAGTTACCACCCACTCTACTACCTCTTAGCTACGGCCACACTAGACTAAAAGGAAAGTGGGCTGTAATCTAAACAAGTTGAAAAGAAGTAAGACATTAGCAACAATTAAATAACAAGATGAATGTTTTATTCAAGATAACAACAATGAAACAATAATTTACACGGCCTCTAAAATCCATCGGGGGTATGTTGAAAATCATGTCAATAATAAAGCGCAGTTCGATCATGTGAATGTTTCCAAACATGAAACATATCTGTAAGTCAACTGGGTCAGTCTGGAAGACACATCAACTCGACCAACTTACACTGTAAGTTTCACAACAGTGAATATATTGACAAAACAACCTTAAACGTTGACAATTAGAACAAATCATTACTTTAAAAATATCTAGTCAGATATTTATTTGACTACAAAAAAGAGCCTAGTGGGCATCTTTGAAATGGTTACAAAGGTGTCTGCTTCACTACATTGAATACAGACAGAAAAAAGAAGGTTAAATATCACCCAGTTATTTAACAAATACGAGAGTTTGGCTTACTGGCATTAAGTCAAACTCCCGCGGGACTATTAAATGTCGACACAACAAAATACGTTAACAAGATTTCTACTTGTTAATAAATAATATGACATACAAAAAGTCTAGTTAAACCACAAGTTATTTCAATTCACTAATTTGGAAAATTATTAAGTCTAAATCAATCAATCTGCAAAACTTTGCGTTACTTTAATATATCATTCAAATAACAATTAAATAAGAAAACATTATAAAAAAAGGGATTTTACATTTACTTAGTCTGCAAAACTCAGTCAATTTAAATTAAATACTTCTAATAAAAATAAGTTTATAAATGTGGCAATCTAATATTTTAAGTGACTTCACGGACACTAGCGTCCAAGTGGCGGCAAAATGAATTATGTGTCTCATAACAAAATTTAGTTTTATAAAAAACTTTTATTAAATAATTTACGTTGCCCATTATACAAAAATTTTCATTACTTTAATTCAAAATTGAACAAGCCATAGTTCAAGTCTATTAAATTAACATCGATGAGGTAATATAAACAAAATACGTAATCATCCTGCTAATGTCCAAGTCCAGGACAGGACTTCTCTAGATGGCGTCGAATATAAATGTTTAAGACATGACTTCTCCTGAAGGCGTCGGAATATAAAGGTCACTGGTTTTCAGAGCCACCAGGTTTAAATAGTGTTTCTAGTCGCTTGGGGTTGGAAGGGGGATGTCCATATTGGTCGGTGACGTCCCATCGGCCATTTTCGATGTATGGAGAGCAGCACGTAGTCCTTTGATCAGGCTAGGATTAGCGGGCCTGTCTCGATCAAGCACTCCAGTGGTGATAGAGATCTGTTTGACTGGTGCCTGTGACGTACATACATCACGCGATGTCTTGGTGGTTGAAATCGTCTTTCACGCCGGACCCCAGGATAGTCGCAGTCAGTTATTGTCTTTGGTTAGTTCCATTAGGATCGATTTGACCTGTCCGCTCGGAACCTCAGTTGCTGGCTCACCAAGGCTAGTTTGTCCCACTCTTCATTCTAGGACGTGAGGTGTGTACTCCAGTCTTGAAGGTTTTTCTAGCCAGAAGATACAAAGAGTAAGTACATAAACAGTTTGTGATTGCGGGGAGTTTATTCATGTTTAATATTGTTCTCGATATAGACTGAACCTACATTGGACTACAATAGAGAAGCTTACTATTGCAGGAAGTTTAATAATATTGAGGTTTCATATGGAGTGGGTAGTATTACTCGTAAGAAAAACCTTTGCGTGAATCTTAATATCCCCCCATATTAAGATTAAGATTAAGATTAAGATTAAGGGGGGGTAGTATGATGTAACATGTTACAAATGTTACACTGGCACATTTCACATATCCACACAACTGTTATTCTCTACCCTTGTTTCATAAAACTTAACGTGAGCTAGGATTGTTTATAGGTTTTTAAACAATTACCTTTTTATCCAATATTTCCTCAGTTGATAGCATTACGTGTGATCAGTTTATTTTTCCACACATGGTTCTTCAATATATATTACGGGCATCTTAAGAATTTCCCTAGGACGTATTTTTTTCATTTAAAGAGTCTATGTTCAAATGCCATCTCACTCGCGACAGATATTCAACAATTGTTGATATTACCAAGTGTTGAAAACTAAACTACACGATTTTACAGAAGCAATATTTTATTTGTTCTGTCTAAAGATAAAACCTGGGAGCCAGCTTGAGCTAGCGTCCATGGCACTACTCGCTAGGTTGACTTATGGTGGGTACACACTTGTTGACTCTTGGTGAGTATTTACTACCCCGTTTAACACTTGACCGATTTAGTCTACTAACTACAACAGTGTGTTAAGGATGAAGGTTGGATTTTGAGGAAATGTACCTGCATTTGCGTGGAGGAAGAGTAAAATATAAAGGGAAATTCCCCTTTGAATCCACCTGACCAGTATTCAAACCCCGATCAAGAACTCCTGACTCTAGCTCGGGAGACGGATGGCTGCCTTTGCCAATTTACACAACAGCTGTTGCTTTCTTTACAAATATATCTGATAAAATATTGTATTGTCGAGTGAGACATGCTTACAGAAAGAACTAACGAGCAAATATCATTCAAAGGGCCATTTTATTCTCATCGTTTGTGAGGGGAACAAAGAAAAGCTACCTCTTATTGTCAATTAAACCGTTCCTTCCTTTAAATTACTTATTATTATTTTAACGCACTGTTGAGCAATGGTCAGACTTCTCTAAAGAAACAAAGCGTTACCCATTACAAGTTGGAATATTTTATTTTACAAATGGAATATCTTGAACAATTTGAATGTAAACATAACTAAATGCTAAAGAATATTCTTTAGATGCAAACTTCCGTTGTCAAGGACATTTCTAGGTCATACCCCTCCCCCAAAGAGGGGTTAGGTTGGTCAGGAAAGCCCTACATTTGATCAACACGAAGATATGTTTGTCTGAATAATCGTACGGCAACATTATAAGGTCTCCTCAAGCTTCAAAGACTTCTCAGACGTACTAGAAACCATCAAAGAAACATCCTTCCCTTGCTACTCACAATAACATGGCCATACATCACTCAAATATTGTATATTTAAAACAAGAATGTCTATGTATCATATAATAGGCCTGAAGAATACCCTCGGCCCACTCAAAGAAAATGTAAATACTGTCCGAACCATGTTATCAAGGTCGGACAACAATATGAATATTTGTTGCTATACATGTGACCGTACAACTTGAGAGAATGTAGTCATCTTACAACAGTTAGTACGGCCCTATCCACTGGAACAAACCTAGATCTGGCAGTCGTGGTAGCCCCCTGACCAGAACAGACCAGCACCCCACCCCCAGCTGACCAGAACAGCCAGTCTCCCACCTCAGTCAACCAGAACATCTAACCGAGTTCCCTGGTATTAACCTAAATCTTTTTTAAACGTAAACTATTAGCATTTGTCGTCATGGAAACGACCCATCATACATGTACTAAACCATTGTTTAGTTTGCAAGAGGGTGAGGTTTTACAAGGGACTCGACCGCGCAAGTATATCTTCACTCTTATTATCGCCATCATCACCACAAGCGTTTTTGCTGGAGCTGTCGTCTGACGAATCGTTCTCCACGTTGATGATACTACCATAAGATATAGCATCAATCCTTCGCTCTAATTTCAAGTATTCTTTCATTTCCTTTGTGCGTGTGCATCGCTCGCATTCTACTGTCTTCAATTTGATGGTCTATGTTCCATAAGATAATTATTCTGGCACAATATACTAAAATATCTAGTTTCACAGACGGTCTGAGTATTTAATTATTTTACTAGTCCCTGTTAGTGTGTAACCTTGCACTTCTCTAGGTCCTATGACACCTGGTGGTTCTGTCTGGGGCCAGTGATCGTCACTACCGACATTCCCTTGGACGGCGTCCCACACTATTACAAATGTAATTTCTGTGCTCCCTGATATCGGTCCACTCTGGTTAAGGTTTAGGGTGTAGTGGAATATTCACACTCCTCACACAAATGATAAATGTTTACACTCATCACACAAATGATAAAGATTTGTCTGTTGTATCGAGCTATACGAGCCTCAGTACAAACATGTTTGATGTGATATTCCTGTGGGGGGATATTAACATTTGTAAACGTTGGTGTGATGTTCTCTAGACCCACTTTCAAACAGTCTGCAGGTGTAGGCTCAGGACATCCATGAACAACGGCGAGGCATCTGGAAAAAAAAAAAACTGGGTACATGTTATTGAAATTGCTTGTACATGAAAATAGAACGAAGATAGAAATCTCGCAATAAGGCTCGACCAAACAGGTATTTACAGAGACAAGACTTCATGGAGGTTTTAGCAAGGAAATTTATTTATTTTTGGTAAATTTTTAGTTTTAAAGAGTATTTTTTTAAAATTTTTGGATCATAAATGTATTTTTAATAGGGCATTTTATAGCAATTTTTAGGCCATCAAAATTCTAGCCCTAGTGATCACAGGCTTATAAACAATTTCATTTCTGCGGGGTAGAATGAAAGGGGTTGGACACGTAACTAAAAATTGCTCTAGGTGCTAACCATCAACTTACTGACGCATGCGCACAAAGTCATTTATTCATCGACTCATGGTGGGGGCCACAGAAGAGAAGAATCATCAAAGATTTCCCCTCAGTTCACACGCATACGCAATGTTCTGAACTGGAGAAGATCTTTCTGGTGGTGTTTCATGAAAACAGCCAGGAAAAAAAGTTTTCTTGTTTTTTCTGTACACCCACTCCACTGAATTGGAAGAGTTATTGAAGTTGTATGGTGACGGGAATATATTGACAAATTGGACCATCGCAACGGTACAACGAAATACCAGTTAGCTTGTTGTCACCATTCTAAAGTTAAAGTACAATTTTAAATTAATATTTTACGTGATTATGTTCATTTGTTAGGCAACAAAACTGTATAGTCTATTATAAAATATTAACATAGGAAATAGAAAGTTTTGATGAGTGCGGGGAGAGCTGTGGAAGGGGGTAAGTCTTTGAAATTAGGAAACAGCAAAACCTTTCAACTGGAAACTATTCGACTGGTAGTTACGAGAACACTTCTTAAATGAGCCTGCAAATAGAGAATAATGAGAGGGCACTGGGCAGGTGTAGGATAAGTTCTGGAGAAAGTGGCTTCCATCAATCCCAAACTGTTTGCAGTATGGGAGAATATAAACAGAAGCAGTTTGAAAACAATACACTTGAATATAAATGAGTGCTATAAATACTTCTATGTGTGAATGTTTCTAGTTTTGCTCGTTTAGTGTGTAGTGTACACTGTGCTAGTTATTGTATATGTAAAATTTGTATAAGCTACTTATTCCGAATGCTCAATTTGCTTTTCTAAGTTAACATTATTAAATCATGAAGTTAAGTTTGATTTTTAAGTAACAGTTCTTGTAGAGGTTATACAGTGGATTCGTTGTGTTGGTTAAATTAATACTTTACAACACGTCTTAGTGAGGCACCAAACCTTATAACACGTCTTAGTGAGGCACTAAACCCTATAACACGTCTTAGTGAGGCACCAAACCCTATAACACGTCTTAGTTAAGAACCAGGCTCTATGACACGACGTCTTAGTGAGGTACCAAACCCTACAACACGTCTTAGTTAGGAACCAGACTCAATGACACGACGTCTTAGTGAGGCATCAAACCATATAACACGTCTTAGTTAGGAACCAGACTCTATGACACGACGTCTTAGTGAGGCATCAAACCCTATAACACGTCTTAGTTAGGAACCAGACTCAATGACACGACGTCTTAGTGAGGCAATTCTCTTTGAAAGATGACTCGGCTGGTGGAAGAGACAGGGATTTACAAGCTTCACTTGTCGACAAGACTCTGACATTATCTGGAGCGACGATATTTTCAATGTTCGTCCCGAGGCCATTACAACATACATTGATTGGATGCGTCATATGTGTGACTCGGGACTACATCTGACACTGTTTGCCCAAGGGTGATATTTTCATAAGACACTAATATTGAAATAATGACCAGTGAATTAGCTAAAACTAAATATATGATTGGTATTAACCCTGTCATTGTTTTCGTGGGAATGGTTACTGCCAAACAAATAAAATAAAACTTCTTTCAGAAAATGGTTTGTTTGTATAAAAATTAAATATTTTGTATACTTAGAAACAATATGCAGTATTTTATAAATATATAATTTATTTCTTTAAATTTTACTAATTCGACTAATTGTTGTTTTGCTAATTGTCCCTATGCTAGTTTGTCGTTAGCACAGTACAAGTTGAAGTATTCAGCCAGTGCTTGTATTTCTGGTGCAGGAGTGTGTGTGGGCCGGGCCCCCTTAATACACGAAAGAGCTTTAGAGTGACTGTAATATAAATACTACGCTCCTGCTATTGGAATCAGAGAAACTTGGATCTTGGGAGGAGAAGCGGCCAAGTCGAGAATACGATCAAATGGGACCAAGTCGAGAATACGATCAAATGGGCCAAGTTGAGAATACGATCAAATGGACCAAGTTGAGCATACGATCAAATGGGACCAAGTCGAGAATACGATCAAATGGGCCAAGTTGAGAATACGATCAAATGGGCCAAGTTGAGAATACGATCAAATGGGCCAAGTTAAGAATACGATCAAATGGGCCAAGTTGAGAATACGATCAAATGAGCCAAGTTGAGAATACGATCAAATGGGACCAAGTCGAGAATACGATCAAATGGGACCAAGTCGAGAATACGATCAAATGGGAACAAGTCGAGAATACGATCAAATGGGGCAATTCGAGAATACGATCAAATGGGGGTAAGTCGAGAATACGATCAAATAGGGCAAGTCGATGGGCTGGATATTATTTATGGGGTGAGAGCTGTATTACTTGACTAAATTGAGTGCTATATATAGTGAGAGCTGTATTACTTGACTAAGTTGAGTTCTATATATATGGTGAGAGCTGTATTACTTGACTAAGCTGAGTTCTATATATATGGTGAGAGCTGTATTACTTGACTAAGCTGAGTTCTATATATATGGTGAGAGCTGTATTACTTGACTAAGTTGATTGCTATTTGTAGGGCTACAAAACTGACACTACAATAATAAACACATCTATGTGAGTGTGTTTACTTCTGAGCAGACGATGCCCTTAAGGCGGGTCGCTATAAAACGCGAGTTATGGTCTGTACTTATTATTTTAGGACATGAAACATTATTTAGCCAAAATAAATAAACTAACTCTTCAATAGGTACCAACGTTTATTTTTATTTTCCACACATGAGATCGTTTTGTCCCAAACTTGGACTTGCGCCCTTCTTCCTACACAATAATATGAAGCTATGAAGAAGACGAAGGAGCATTTTTAATTTAGTCGTGAGGATCGTTGCAAGCAGTCCCGGTGTAGAGGAGTTTAGCTCGGGACGGAAATATCGCCGCCGTGTTTGACGCAATCTATCGAGTCTTATTGGGAGAAGCGAGATTTATATTGAGTTTGATTAGAAGTCACAGGGTGTTCAGCCGTTCACATAGCACTTGGCCGATATTGACAAACAAACCAGGGTTTAAATCCCGGCTGGCTCTTTTCAGGTTGATTTTCTGATCTTTTTAGTTTCAAGCACCTTCACCCTCCCTATCCAGAGGCAGGAAGATATTTGAAAGTGGGNACTGAGAGGGAGTTCAGAGGTAACATTTTAGACCGTGGATGACTATTGAAGCTATTTGAAAGAGGTTTATTTTCCACGGATAGTACATTTTGTCTGTCTTTCTTTGTCATTATATATAGTAACAACACAGTAGGAACTTGTGCGGGAACTTTGTTTCGGTCAACAATTAAAAATTATAGTCAGGCCCCGTCTATATTTTTATTTTATAGGTAATAATACTATCCAGTGATATTGGTGTGTTAAGGGTAGGTAGCAAAAAAAAAGGTGTTTTTAACGTCCTGGTTCTCAAGCCAAAAGGGGTATCGGAAGCCCTCCTCCAAAATTTTTCCGGAACTTGGATGCCCTCAGAGGCTATTTAGAGTGACCCACACTTGGAAAAATTTACGAAAATTAGATTCTTCTAGAAAGTATTAGGATTGGTTCTCACCCAGAAGAACTTTTTAAATTTGCAATTTTCTAAAAGCTACTTAAAGTGTTCCTCACCTGGAAGTCTTTTGCAAATTAATTATCTGTAGATGCTATTTAAGGTGATCTTTCCCTAATAAAGTTAAAAAAAATTATATGTCTCTAATAACTCTTTAGAGTGATTATTTAGTGGCATTTTTTAAAAAAAATTTGATGCCTCTAGAAGATATTTTGAATTTTTAAAAATTGTGTTTCGCGCACATAACCAAAGAAATATTTCTTACATTTATGTAGGTGCCGCGGGTCTTACAGAATTCCACAACTTACAATATGGATATTTTAAGTGAGCTGGGAGATGAAACATTGGCCAGGCTATATTCTGGTCTCCTTCCATTTTGAAATATATTGTCCAGAGTAGGGGCCAATTCAAATTTTAAACCCAGCTGATTTCTGCTTATAAAATGTATTTATTTTACACACTTTCAAACTGCGCTGATAAGGCTTACACTTATAAAATTACTTTACTTCCCCCGGTTTTCCAGACCAGAGCAGTATTTTATAGTAAAAGATTTAGGCCTACATACAAAATCTCATAATTTTCATTTCCTTCTAATAAATTCTTGGCACAAAGCTCATCAAGAAATCACATTAATTAGGGATAAACTTATAGTTTAGACTCGATAATGCTCTCTACTTCGTATTTTGCAAATTATTGCAAAACATTTAAAAAATTTTGATGAAATGTTATAATTTATCTGACTCCTTGAATTCTCATGTCACAACCAATTAGTTCACTTCCACGGTTTTCTAACTCCGTTTACCAGGAGAGGTAGCGGCGTAGGCAGAGTTACAAATTGTAAGTTCATGACATGATCTTAAGACTTCTGAGAAATAAGAACATTATTTTAAAAAGTGGCGGGGGAACCTTATTTGTGTGATGGGGTAAGGGGTGATATCAACATTTATTTATTTTAGGAATTTTTCTCCCTCCCAGTTTAATGTTTGAAAATTGGATGTCCTATAACATATTTGGAGTCGTCCTCAAAAGTGGAGAGTTTTTTTTTGAAAATCACACTAATTTAAGAGAAATTTAGAGTAGACCTTCCCCGATTTTTTTTATAATCTTAGAGGTTATTGGGAGTAGTCCTCCTCCGGGAAATTTTTGAAAATTGGATACCTCTAAAAGTTATTTTAAATGCGCTACAGCAGATTTTTTCATAAATTATATTCCCTAGAAATCATTATATAGGTAGTGGTCCTACTGCAGAAATTTTGATGCCCTAAAAAAAGCTATTTAGAGGGATCCTCGCCCTTTTTTTACTATCAAAGTTAGTTAGATGCCTCTAGAAGCTATTTGAAGTGGTTTTCCCCCTGACACATTTTGGAAAATGGATGCATTTAGATGATAAACCACTATCTCTGAAGTTCGGATTGCAGAATCAAATTAAGATAAATAGCTTGACAAACATTCTTTTGCGATCAACATTAAAAACTTCAGAAACTTTTTGGGAGATGTGGGATGTTTGAAGCCCATAATTACCTCCTCGCTACATCCATGATATGTTTCTATTCTATAAGCTACACCATAGTTTAACAATACAAGGTAAACCTGTTATCTTTCAGGGTAAACTAAGTGTGTGTGTATCAACCCTGTCAAGGCTCATATCGTGGAAGAAGACGTAATGGACCTTTAAACCAGGGTTGTATTTCTCTTACAAACCATGTGTACAATCAAATATATTATCACAACAATGTTTAACGTATCTTAAAAATATTATATTCAAACCAAAACAAGGAATCGTATTAATTTTATCAGGGTCGATAAAAATAAAATTCAAATTGTGGTTGAAAAAACACCTCGTGTTAAAATTAAACTTACAATTCAACTGTGATTTTTTTTTTCAATTTTGATTTTTACTGTGGAAAAAAGGTCGATAAGTATTACCCTATACCTTTGCTATTCTGGTATTGTTTATATTTAAGGCAATCCCAATTAGGCCTAATGTTAGTTACTATATTTTTGTGGAAGAGTTTCTCCTCCTGTGAGAAAAATAAAACTGAAAAATTAGGGCATTTCAGTTTTCGTTTAAATTTATTATAAATTTATGTTTATTACTTAAAATTACCAAACTTATGATAACAGAAGTATGTTTTATTACTAAAACAAGGATCACGTTTAAAGAACATCATTTTCATTCACCTGGTAAGAGAATGGGAAACACAAAATGTTGGGATGAAGCCCAGTAGTATTAATTTTAAGTGTCGTAGGTTAAGTTGGTTTCAAATTTGTCATAAGTTATATTAATATTTAGAAAGTGCAATCTAAAAAACATATTTAAATATACGAGCTATTTCTTACGCCAACGAAACTATTTACAGACTTTCTTTGTACCGTTTCTTGTCTGACCGCCCCGTGTACTACATATTTGACAGGAGGAGGACACGCGTTCTGCCACTCTAGCACCCTCTCCTACTTATTTAGCCAGTCACTCGCACGGAACGAAAAATGATATGACATTAATTTATTTGGTGCACCACATACGGTGTCCCGCCCTCCCCGGTTGACCTGATGTGTGTTACACTGTTCTGCAAGTGAGAGTCACAGGCAAATACCGCTAGGCTCAACATTGTAGCTGGGGAGACAGAACGTTCTAAGTCACAAATAAAGTGACGTTCAGGTGACTTATAAAATGAGTCGTGAAGAGGGTTTTTGATGTCAGTGCGATTGTGTCGGTTGTCGTCACATGTTCGAGGTATTCTAGCTTCTCCATCATAGCTTGGTGTTTTAATACCATCTCAAGTGTGATGAGTCTAAAGATATTTGTTTTAGAATGAACATCAACACCAAGGAGGAAGTTAACCAAAGTAAAATATATTTTAGTTGACGGACTATTTTATTTTTGACGAGAAGTATTTAATTTGCAAGTGTTTTCCCAACATGCAATTCCTCGTGGTGGTGTCAGCCCTTATTTCCCTCACCGCGAGTTCTTCCCCGCCCACTGCCACGTTCCACAACTCTTCTCAGTGGCTCCAAGGTCTGAGACTCGTCACAAGTCTGGTTGATGGCTGCACACTCAAACTTAGACACCTCAACATGAGTCAAGTCTCTGGGATGAAACTGTGCTTAAAGGTGAAGGCTTTCCAGTCCTTGGACAGGGCACTCAGCCAGGACATCATTCCTCTGGGACAGGCCATGGAGCTGGTCAGGGACAGGACAACATCTGACAGGTGAGTCTTGCTAGGTTGCCGGCCATTGAGGACAACTGTTCAAAATTACCCCGTGCATTTTTTTGGCCAACAAAGATTTATTTGGTGTATTGGCCCTTGTAAGGCAATGTTTCATCTAAACTGCCTCAAAATTAATGAGGTGGAATATGAGTAAAAAAAAAAGGTGGGGGATCTATTTTCAAGTGTGATCTATATTTTGTTTGCGGATGACATCCTCACCAGATCTATTTGTGCGCTTGCTCTTCTAGAGTGACCAGATACGCCCATTCCTAAAGTAAGGCTGTCTTATGAGGAGCTAATCAATGTTGTTTATCTTCGCACTTTGCTACTCAAATTGATTCTACTCCATATACTTCTCACCTTTCTAATTCACAAAAAGCACAAAAATCAACGTTTAGCCAAGCTTTAAATTCCAATAAAACAAGCTCTGCTAATGACTCCAAGATTGTTACGCAATCATCAGCTGGATTGCAATCCCCTCCAGCAAGCTTTCAAGATGGATTTACGGTTGTGACTCGCCAAAAAAATAAGTCAGCGAATTCCAACATGTGTGAGGATCAGCGTTCGCATGTACGCAACTTGCTGACTGGTAACAAGACAGACACTGACCTACAAACAATTGACAAAGTCTTTGATAAAATATATCTATTTGTCACCCGTTCCCCCCCCCCTTAGGTTTCTTCCATGGACATTAAGTCTTTTAACTAAAGAACTTAATCTTAAATACCTTGTCTGTTAAACATTAAAAACAAAGTTTAGTTCAGTGTTCTTCTTCCATATTTCTGTTGAATAACATACTTTTCCCTTAATAAACAATGTTGATGTTTGGCCTGTGTTTGTTTCATTGAACCCTTCTATAGGAGGTTGCAGACAATCTGTGAGGAGTGTGTCTGTTTCATTGTACCCTTCTATAGGAGGTTGCAGACAATCTGTGAGGAGTGTGTCTGTTTCATTATACCCTTCTATGGGAGGTTGCAGACAATCAGTGAGGAGTGTGTGTGTTTCATTGTACCCTTCTATGGGAGGTTGCAGACAATCTATGAGGAGTGTGTCTGTTTCATTGTACCCTTCTATGGGAAGTTGCAGACAATCAGTGAGGAGTGTGTGTGTTTCATTGTACCCTTCTATGGGAAGTTGCAGACAATCAGTAAGGAGTGTGTCTGCCCCTGCGAGAACTACTGCTACTTCTGACCATCACTCACAAGAGGATACATCTGTAACCCCCCATTAGTGAACGTTGTTGGATGTCTGGAGTATTCCACCCAATACAACTCCTAGTGAATAATGGTGATATTTTATTGTATTAGCAAAATGCTCGTGGTCTTCCAACTAAAACTAGGGAATTATTTACTAATGTTTATTTGAATGAATTCTCTATTCCTTGTTTGGTAGAAACTTGGCTCTTTAGTGAGTATGTCAATTATAATTTTTAGTAATTACTTTACTTTTCTTGAGATTTCTTTGGCCAACTACCCCCTGCGTACAATAGACCTACTATTAGGTGATGTCAACTGCCCCAAATTTGATTGGAAATATCATTATGCTCAAAATATATCTCATTTCTACATTAAATTAAAAGCAACTCAGCTTCTTGCATCGACTAATATAACAAGATTAGAACAATCTAACACAACTTATAATAATGACGATAACTTCGTGACACAGGCCTTGACACCACCCCTTGGTAACTCCTAGCTCTCAAACACTGGTAAATATTGATTTAGCTCATCTACTCTTATTGATTACACTTGATGTACCCTTTGCAACTAAACATAATGCTACCCCTACTACTTAATATATTGATTATGCACGTGGCGATTACTTCAATATTTTCAATGACCTGGCCACTGCTGATTGCTCTTGTGTTCATTCAACGACTGATGTTAACCTGGCCACTGCTGATTGCTCTTGTGTTCATTCAACGACTGATGTTAACCTGGCCACTGCTGATTGCTCTTGTGTTTATTCAACGACTGATGTTAACCTGGCCACTGCTGATTGCTCTTGTGTTTATTCAACGACTAATGTTAACCTAGCCACTGCTGATTGCTCTTGTGTTTATTCAACGACTGATGTTAACCTGGCCACTGCTGATTGCCCTTGCTCTTGAGTTCATTCAACGACTGATGTTAACCTGGCCACTGCTGATTGCTCTTGTGTTTATTCAACGACTGATGTTAACCTGGCCACTGCTGATTGCTCTTGTGTTCATTCAACGACTAATGTTAACCTGGCCACTGCTGATTGCTCTTGTGTTTATTCAACGACTGATGTTAACCTGGCCACTACTGATTGCTCTTGTAATTATTCGTATTTGTAAGGTACTTGTGTACGTTCCAGTGCTGGCCTGTCATAGGTCTCACGATTGTCGGCTAGCACTAGAATAAAGGAAATTGAAATTATAATTATTCTAAAATAGGTTGATCCTGTTTCTATAAAATACAAGTGTAATACTCACCCAACAGTAAAATTATGAAAAGCCACCTTAGTACAGCCGAATGGGATTCGAACCCCAAACTCCCCCTCACTTACATTCCAGTCTAACACAATAGTGATGCTACCATGTCGGAGGTGTGAACACAACCATTATATATTATTATCATCATCATCCACCGAGCTCAAACCTCACTTGGATGCAGAGAAGACCTCATGAGGTTGTTCTGTTCTACTCCAGGTTGTAAATGTCCTGGTAAAATGTTACTTCATACAAAGTTTACACATCCAACAGTTTTCTGTCACGAACAGGACTAGTTCCAGGGAATATGGTAGTTTGACAGCACAGGAGGTCCTCCAGGACGAGGCACAGGACCTACTGTTGGACCGGGTGGCGATACTCCTCAACACACATGTATTGCGGTTCAAGATACCACAGGACATCACCCAATCAGGGAAAAGTGAGTCTCATCTGATGCCTGTCGTCACGTGGTCTAAACGGCGAGCTTTGACATTTACGGGGGCTTGGGGTTCAAATACAAGCTGGCTCTAGCCTAGTAAGGATGTTTTTCATAAATGGTTTCCCACCTAACTCCAAGCAAATGTGGATGCATTTCCTATAACTTTACCTTATTCCTCACTATCACTTCAGCGTGATTGATACGTATGCGTGGACCTCAAATAGTTTGTTCGCGGTGGTAAACATACAGACTGTTATATAATTTACTATTCAAGGTCCCCTGATTTGAAATATTAAATAAAATAGATTTCTTGCATAAGACTTGTTATTAAATTCTAAAATTTAGCAAGAACATATTAAATTGGTAAGGAAAAGATAGCATGAAATATTGTTATGTAACCCTTGCATCACCGATTAAAAAACAAACCTATACGGTAGTTTACAGTACTGGATTAAGCTAGTGCGGGGCCTGTAGCACAATATTATAAAGTGTTCCCAAATATATAAAAATACACATTAATATTAAAATGTAAGTAACTTACTTGAAAAGTAGAGTAATTCAATATTTCCATTTGCTATTCAGCCAGTTAAACGTCAGTAAATTATTCAGAGGGGGGTTCTAGCCAGGCGTGATTTTAACCAATTTTAGACTACCGACCGCAGTAAAAAAAATTCAATGAAATATGCATTTAAAAACATAAATACTACTTTATGTTTACAAACTGTTTGGAACTGTCAACGCAAATTGTAAAATGTCATTAGGCCTACTACCTTTACTTTAGAAAAATGTAGATGTCTTTATATAGGTCAAAATAATTGTTTACTTTAATAACAACAAAGAGTAAACATTTATAAACGTTAGGATTAATTTGTTTGAACTGCAAACAACAATAATAACTAACTTTCGTTTACACGCTTTATTGAAAAAAAAAATAAACAGATTACTGACAGAATTAAAAGCAGTTTGAACGTCAGTACTGTAGTTCAGTATCAAATTTTAGAACTCACTGGTTGACGCTTTTCCAACATACACATGTAAACTTCAGGAAATAAAAAGTTAATTTTATAATATTCCAAACGGCAAGCCAAGGCCATATCAACAGTCTATGTTACAAAACCTAAATGGCGCTATCAACAAAGACTAGTGAACATTCACAAATCGTTGTGATTATGAGTGCGTTTGAATGACACAACAACCAACTAGGACCAGTGTTGTGAAAAGTATCTGTTTAGCGTTTGTTAAAAAACCCATTTCAATTGGGATATAAATATTAAACCTCAAGGTCTAATTTAAACTTGTACGTTCTTCACCTTGTAGTCCGCAAACCAACGAGGACACGACACAGCAAGGAGTCAACACAAACACAGACACACAATACGGTAGTACCATTCTACATGACCCGCCTCGGTGGCGTAGTTAGCTAACGCGCTAGTCGTGTTGAGCTCGACCGCCGAGGACGGGGAGATCGAGGTTCGAATCTCGGTCGGGTGAACTGGGGGTGGCTTTTCCTAAATGGTTTTCCACTCTCC
>CABFWO010004833.1:33247-57592 GCA_902155825.1 Timema genevievae
GTTTTTTTTTTTTTTTTTAAAGTTTCCATTTATTTATTTTCTATTGAGGGCCCTTGAAAACGCGGGGCCCTGTGAAGTGTAGAGCCCGTAGCATATGCTACTTTTGTTATTGTGTTGATTCTGCACTGAGTAGTTAGAGTTAAAAGGCTGTAGGAAAGCTTCTTCAAGTCAGAGTGTTATTCAACTATAAACATTTACAACCGAACTGTTGTAAAACTACCATCCTTTGATACAAGAACACATTGCACTGGAGCGATGACAATAAACTATGGAGTTTTATAGATTAACCGCCATCCGAATGTCCATTTTATATATTTCAGAAACTTTAGTAAGTATCAGAAAATGTCCTTCCCGCCGTGTTCTTAACCAATGTTGGGACAGTAAATAACTGATCTGTGACTAGTTTGTTAAGAAGTATGTGTTGTGTTTCCAGGCCGCATACGGCGCCACCACCGACACATGTTCCCGCTGATGGTGGTAGGTTTCATGACATTGGCAGCGTTCTTGGTCCCTCTTGGCTTTCAGTTCATGGCAATGCTGGGAGGGAAGGCGCTACTGCTGAGCAAGATTGCTCTCATGATGTCATCTTTCCAAGGACTCAAGAAGGTAGCGGCCAGTGGTATCAACTACGGCTGGTACCAGGTAGAGGGGGGGGTGTCTTATGCCTCATCTATAAGCTCAGGGGAAGATTAAAGTGGGGAACGCGAAGAAAAGATCAGTATTTTAAAAGTTTTTATAGCAAAACATAAATCGGATATTGCTCCGATAAAAAATTAAACTCTTTGTTTGCACTGAAGAAATATTTGATTTATTTTAACAAAAAAAAAAAAGCTTTGCCATAAAAAAACTGTGAAAACACTGACCTTTTCTCGCGTTCCCTGCAACCCCATCTTAAGACACGGGTTTTAGGGGCTACCGTGGTGTAAGGTAGATGTGACTGATTTAGACTACAGCGCATGACGTCACAACAGGAACTGCAAGAGAATTTAAAAGAAAGCTCGTACTATTAAGTTGGAGCAGTTATTTCTCCCATATTCGCGTGAACACCAAACAGATTCTCATGAAGAGAATAAAACTTATCAATCGGGAAGTGGATCGTCATATAAGTAATATATCTGAAAACATATCTTGAATGTATAAACCTTTTTCTCTACTTACCGCATTTCCAGAAGTAATGGATCAATTCTAAATGATTGCTCTGAGTGAAGATTTATTTATAAAATATCTTATGTAGCTATATATTTA
The DNA here is from genome assembly GCA_902155825.1 of Timema genevievae. Classification (NCBI taxonomy): domain Eukaryota; kingdom Metazoa; phylum Arthropoda; class Insecta; order Phasmatodea; family Timematidae; genus Timema; species Timema genevievae. The sequence continues at coordinate 34,493 of CABFWO010004833.1, forward strand.
AGATCTCATTGATGCGACATTTTGTATATTGTAACTGGTAGGAAGGAAAATAGATCTGAGGGTGTTGTCCATCGTTCCTAGACAAGTGTGTTGTTGTTTTTGTTTGGACAGGTGCCCCCCTACGACCCATACCACCACGGACATCTGCATTACCACGACAGAAGCTATCAGGAGAACAGAAGAGCGATGGAGGTGAGCTCTGAAAACTAGCTACATCAGACGAGTATGGAATCACAGAGGAAGGACAGAGACTTGTTAGGCCGGCCACACACGTACAGTTTCAACTGACAGTTTGAACTGAACAGTTGAACTGTCAGTTGAAACTGTGCATTGTATAAGCACACACACGCACAGTTAAATCCTTCAGTTTTTACAATGGATTCGAAGGAACAGGACGATTTCGCCGCTCTCGGTTTACTTTTTGTAATTTTACAAATAAGTAAAAAATAAAAAAAGCGTAAACAGTGGTGCAAGAAGTGGTTACAAAGATCTTCGGACATCAGTTTATTAAAAGAATTAGGGGAAAGCAAGGTTCCGATCGGTAAATTGCAATAAAATCTACAATCACTGGGTTTGGTTTATTATGCGACATCTTTAACTCCGAGAAAAAGAACTCAAAAAACCAAACGCACTTGCTCCTGACACATATTGAACTGAGAACTCTACAGTTGAACCCCCACACACGCAACAATCAGTTGAACCTTTCAGTTTAAAAAAAATGAAATTTCATTCGTCTCACTTTAACTGTACAGTTGAGTTGAACTGAGACTGATATACCCATACACGTTGAGGTTAAACTGTACAGTTGAACTGTTCAGTTCAAATTGTCAGTTGAAACTGTACGTGTGTGGCCGGCCTTAGATAGCTAGAATCAGGTTATATATAAAACCAACGATCACGCCAGCAGCATTTTTTCAAAGTTTTGAATCAATCTGAAATCAAACTTTGTTAGCAATATTTATAATGTCTAGTAATTTCACTAACTGAAAACAAAAGTAAAATATTGTCACAACCACCGAGCCATATTTAAATGTTTGTTTCGACTTACATAACTTGATTGCTATAATTGCTGGCTCAACATGTATGAAGCAACATACTATGGAGGTTACAGTAGAGCACTGACAAATCATAACAATGTATAAACTAGCGAGGCCGAAAAGGGGCCATATCGTGGTATAAAAGACCTTGACTTTTTTCCCTTTATTTCGCGGGCGTTCACTCTGTCCGACACCTTATCTATACAAACGATATATTCGGGTCATCCAAAGTACTGATACTTGGAAGGCTTGGAAGGCCCATGGTCCCGGGATCGAGTTCGGTAAAAGCACCACGTAGTAATCAGTCAACTTGGACGGTCTAAATATTCACGAGCTAAGGGTGTCCTTTCTTCTTATTATTTATCTTACGACCAACATTACATCTTCTTTTGGTATACTACTATTAAACCAAAATTCACAAACCTACATATTATTTCGAGCCCACACAACTACCTTTCCTGCAGAAAGGCCCCTCCCCTGACAGACCAAGCCCACGGGGGTTGGGGTCACGACAATAAACTAATTGTTTTGTACTTAATTTAAACAGCCAATGTTTTGCCTCGAGACAGCTATATAGCTTGATTCGTTAAAAACAACATCAACATTAATGTGTCTTGTTTCAAACTAAACTAATGTCTCCAAAATGTTTTCCAGTAGAAACCATGTAGATTGTCCCGTCTATTTCCTCACAACACTTGGTTTTTGTTTCAGTCGAACACCGCGGTGGCACCAAGACTCACCCAACAACACCTCCTGATGGCGAGTCCAGCGCACACTACCGCCGCGCATGCGCTCATACAAGCTTTGGAGAAATCTCCAGACAGTCAACACATGCAGAACCTGGTGTACTCTCTACTGCCTAACAACCAGGGGCAGAAGAGAGATCTTGGACAAACAGCGGCATATCCAGACGATCAACAGCTGCTCCTACTGCCTAAACAACCAGGGGCAGAAGAGAGATCTTGGACAAACAGCGGCATATCCAGCCGATCTACATCACTGAGTACAGTTGAATTTTCATATAAAGTGCATTTAATAAAAAATACTAATTTTGTTGTTGTGGTCAACATTAATAATATTTTAACATATTATTATTGATATTTTATACGTGTTGATAATATATATCAGAAGTGACATGTGCAGATCCCATCACTCGATGCATGAATACGTGAAAATAGATCTAGTAGCTGTTCTAGATAAGAGTCTTTATTTGAAAACTGGATTGTATTTAGAACTTCACTTAATATTCTCCACCTATGAGGACGAAGTTATTCAGTTGTGCGCCTTTGAAAGCGCCATCAAGTAATGCAACCAATCGTTATTCAACTTATATTCTTTAGATGGTACCATTTCTTAAGGTAAAGCAACTTGTGGAAATCAAGTAAACATGTGTTTGTTTGTGGACATTAAACAAATCCAATACAAATATAAAATCACGATTTCTATAAGTGATAAAAAGACATTAAAATATTAGATAATACTATAGATTGTGAAATATTTGTTCATGTTTGTTTTAAAATGAACAATTCAAAGTATATCTGATATCTTGCATGTACTTTTATAACACAAGATATTATAGTTATGTATGTTTACCGAACCAATGTCTAGTAAGAATGGATTTATCATCTTAGGTATCATAAACTTAATCTAGCATTTGTTAGACTTAATTGATAGATTATTATTTTGAAATTAAACACGCATTTGATACATTCGAAAATCAAAATATATAAATATTATCTAATGTCACCGTTGAACTTTATTACAGTCATTGATTATGGAAACATTATAAATAGTCGCAACGGTTTTAATGAGAACAGAAATAAACAAAGCCATCTTTCAACATGTCCAATAGCATTTTATTTCTACACATCTAATCCATAGTAGCCGTGTTCGATTCTAATGTCTATGTACAATTGCTTTCAAGCGAGCTATTATTAATTATCAAGGACAGGAAATACTCTGCAAGCGGTTTCAAAAAATTATTTCAACAATAATTGTAAACGACAAAGTGATAAAATGGGTCCAAATGAGCCAATGTTTGTAGATAGTAATGTTGTTTGTTAGTTGTGAACTAAGTTCTTTTCTGTCCAAAGGGACAATTGAGTTTGAAGAAGGAAACTAATTAATTTGGGAAAACCAATAAAATAATAAAACTTTGGATGTGTGTATGCTGTACCATCTATCTTAGAAATTACTTTTTTATGTCAAGGAAATTAAAAGAATTTTCCTTCTTTTACTTTATCAGTTAAGTTTTTAGGTAGTGTTTTGAATGTCTCCCTCTGCGATCTAATTAGTAAATAGTTAAAATTTTTGGCTAAATATCAAGGGACTATACATGTAAAGAACCAATGGAATGCTCTGAAATTTCCTGGGTTAGATCATGTGATTTCTGATGAGAAAATAACCTTTATAAACTTTATTTTATGACTAATTTGAAGGAAGAACTATATGCATATGTCGAGTCCGGTGGTTCCGAGATGATCTAATGTGTCAGATTAAACACGCATTCTAACATAATCTTAACAATTCAGGGAGAATTCATTGGAATGTTGATTATTGTGATAATGTTTATCTGAGACTTAGAGTATTCCATCCAGCTTAACAAACCACGAATAGCTTGCGGGGCGATGTTATATGCTGAGCCGTGCGTAACTCCTCATTCACTGGTTCTAGAACAGAAAGGTCGTGTTTTCTTTCTTTCGGAGCATGGGTTGCTCGTGTTGTGCGCTGGACTCGGCGTGTCTTTGTTTCTTGATCAAATATTGAGAGCTGTGTGTAAGTTTCTTAAAGTTGTAAGTCCGGACATTTTTTTAAAGATGGAGTAATGTAACCGTTCCATCAGTATTTGATGATCACTTAACTTTCTTACTTATTTTGGAGGAGGTTTTATAGCCAAAAATGTAGAAATACTGATCTCAATCACGCTTCCCCCACCTCAGAGTTTTGAAGTTTGATTTTTAATTCATATTATTAAGATGTGTACATTATTTAACTCACACTTTTTGAGCTCTCTGATTTTTGTATATGACTTACAAACTAATTTAACTCTAGAATACACTCAACATCCAATCCCTGGACATTAATTCATCGATTTCAAAAAGCTAATGTTAATTCCATCTTTTGTTTTTACCGCACCGATATATGAAAGCAGGTACCCCCAGGATCGTGATATGGTCGAGTGGAAGTGTCTCCGTAGCTCAGTGGAAAGAAGACACTTCCAGATGACCTTGGTCCAACTCATTTTGGATGTGAAGCGATCTAATATTGACATATGAGTTCAGTTTATAAACCATATACTACAATTCCTTGTTGGCTAATTTGTATCCTTACAAATATCTGTTAGGACCAGTTCCACATTAGAAAGGATCTGAGAATAAGGTTTATAGATGTCCCGTTCCACTGATCTATCTTCCATTGTCACGTGTCCTTTCTCGAATAAGAAACTTTTCTTGTAAAATAACAAATTAAGTTTCTTCTTTATCAGTGGTTTTTGTATCGTAGGTAAATGTACAATCACTTTCAATCAAAAATAGAGAACTCCACATTATACATCACCCGACATAGCATGCATGTACCTGAATTAATATTTAACCACCCCTGCACCTACTAGTGATGTTAACTATAGCATACAACATGGGCTATATATAGGACATCTTATTCCACAGTTAGTTAATGTAAGGATATTAGTTTTTTCAGTAGTTAGTTAATGTCAGGATATTAGTTAGCTCAGTAGTTAGTTAATGTAAGGATATTAGTTAGCTCAGTAGTTAGTTAATGTAAGGACATTAGTTGGATCAGTAGTTAGTTAATGTAAGGACATTGGTTAGCTCAGTAGTTAGTTAATGTAAGGATATTAGTTAACTCAATAGTTAGTTAATGTAAGGATATTAGTTAGCTCAGTAGTTAGTTAGATCAGTAGTTAGTTAATGTAAAGATATTAGTTAGCTCAGTAGTTAGTTAATGTAAGGATATTAGTTGGCTCAGTAGTTAGTTAATTTAAGGACATTAGTTAGCTTAGTAGTTAGTTAATGTAAGAGTATTAGTTAGCTCGATAGTTAGTTAATGTAAGGATATTAGTTAGCTCAGTAGTTAGTTAATGTAAGGATATTAGTTAGCTCAATAGTTAGTTAATGTAAGGATATTAGTTAGCTCAGTAGTTAGTTAATATAAATATATTAGTTAGCTCAGTAGTTAGTTAATGTAAGGATATTAGTTGGCTAAGTAGTTAGTTAATGTAAGGATATTAGTTAGCTCAGTAGTTAGTTAATTTAAAGATATTAGTTAGCTCAGTAGTTAGTTAATGTAAATATATTAGTTAGCTCAGTAGTTAGTTAATGTAAGAACATTAGTTAGCTCAATAGTTAGTTAATGTAAGGATATTAGTTAGCTCAGTAGTTAGTTAATGTAAATATATTAGTTAGCTCAGTAGTTAGTTAATGTAAGGATATTAGTTGGCTAAGTAGTTAGTTAATGTAAGGATACTAGTTAGCTCAGTAGTTAGTTAATGTAAGGATATTAATTAGTTCAGTAGTTAGTTAATGTAAGGATATTAGTTGGCTCAGTAGTTAGTTAATGTAATGATATTAGTTAGCTCAGTAGTTAGTTAATGTAAGGGTACTAGTTAGCTCAGTAGTTAGTTAATGTAAGGATATTAGTTAGCTCGGTAGTAATTAGTAAAAAAGAAACTCAGATGTATATGTCAAGTTACTAAGTTACTAAAGGCGTCAATACAAAGTTCCAGGGTTCAACTAACACCCTTAATCACCTTTCCTAACCCCAGCCAAGGAAGTAACCCCTGTGGGACGGATTAAACCCACCCCCGCGCCATGACTGTAGCAACCCTCCCCCTCACCCACGCGCATGCGCAACGCAACTTTGCAACACATCCACCAAGAGCAGCGTCGCGCCGGTACCTGCACGCGCTCTTCTTTATAAGACACCTCCATCATATGAGAGACAGCTGCTAGAGATTGAGCCACTACCTCCTCAACACTCCTGTTATCCTCGTGCTGTTCACCAAGATGGACAAGCTGACCTCTAGACTGATGGGTGTACTGCTCCTGCTGACCGCTTGGGCACCCGAGCAACAGGTTAGTTAAGTTAGTTCACTGCGCCAGGACCCACGAACACTTAGAAACCAACTAGTAATACTAATTAATACGTGTTGACTTTTTAAACACGGACGAAACCAAACGAGCACTGTAAATAGAAAATCCACAACAAACAAAAGCTCCAGTAATTTCTTCAACACCTGTTAACATTTTAGTTCCATGAGCCTGGTTCTATCCTTCTTGCTTTGTGGCTGAGTGGTCTGGAGGAGTATGGTTCTATCCTTCTTGCTTTGTGGCTGAGTGGTCTGGAAGAGCATGGTTTTATCCTTCTTGCTTTGTGGCTGAGTGGTCTGGAGGAGCATGGTTCTATCCTTCTTGCTTTGTGGCTGAGTGGTCTGGAGGAGCATGGTTCTATCCTTCTTGCTTTGTGGCTGAGTGGTCTGGAGGAGCCTGGTTCTATCTTTCTTGCTTTGTGGCTGAGTGGTCTGGAGGAGCATGGTTCTATCCTTCTTGCTTTGTGGCTGAGTGGTCTGGAGGAGCCTGGTTCTATCTTTCTTGCTTTGTGGCTGAGTGGTCTGGAGGAGCATGGTTCTATCCTTCTTGCTTTGTGGCTGAGTGGTCTGGAGGAGCCTGGTTCTATCTTTCTTGCTTTGTGGCTGAGTGGTCTGGAGGAGCATGGTTCTATCCTTCTTGCTTTGTGGCTGAGTGGTCTGGAGGAGCCTGGTTCTATCTTTCTTGCTTTGTGGCTGAGTGGTCTGGAGGAGCATGGTTCTATCCTTCTTGCTTTGTGGCTGAGTGGTCTGGAGGAGCCTGGTTCTATCTTTCTTGCTTTGTGGCTGAGTGGTCTGGAGGAGCATGGTTCTATCCTTCTTGCTTTGTGGCTGAGTGGTCTGGAGGAGCCTGGTTCTATCTTTCTTGCTTTGTGGCTGAGTGGTCTGGAGGAGCATGGTTCTATCCTTCTTGCTTTGTGGCTGAGTGGTCTGGAGGAGCCTGGTTCTATCCTTCTTGCTTTGTGGCTGAGTGGTCTGGAGGAGCATGGTTCTATCCTTCTTGCTTTGTGGCTGAGTGGTCTGGAGGAGCCTGGTTCTATCTTTCTTGCTTTGTGGCTGAGTGGTCTGGAAGAGCATGGTTCTATACTTCTTGTTTTGTGGCTGAGTGGTCTGGAAGAGCATGGTTCTAACCTTTTTGCTTTGTGACTGAGTGGTCTGGAAGAGCCTGGTTCTATCCTTCTTGCTTTGTGACTGAGTGGTCTGGAGGAGCATGGTTCTATCCTTCTTGCTTTGTGGCTGAGTGGTCTGGAAGAGCCTGGTTCTATCTTTCTTGCTTTGTGGCTGAGTGGTCTGGAGGAGCATGGTTCTTTCCTTCTTGCTTTGTGGCTGAGTGGTCTGGAAGAGCATGGTTCTAACCTTCTTGCTTTGTGACTGAGTGGTCTGGAAGAGCATGGTTCTATCCTTCTTGCTTTGTGGCTGAGTGGTCAGGAGGAGCATGGTTCTAACCTTCTTGCTTTGTGGCTGAGTGGTCTGGAAGAGCCTGGTTCTATCCTTCTTGCTTTGTGGCTAAGTGGTCTGAAAGAGCCTGGTTCTATTGTTTTGAGTCACATTCTGCCTGTCCTAGGGATTGTATTTATGAGCCCCGACTGGGTCGTTTTGTCAGGATTGACAAAATTTAGGGTACACAATCCAAAAAAATTCCCTAAACGCCCATAAAAACACTTTTCACTATTTAAATAATTACTTGAATTGGAATTTAAAGAACACTTATATAATGTAGCTGTTTGATTTTTGAACACTAACCTAACCTATGTAGTCATAAATAAAATACAACCCGTGAGTTTGTAGAGCTACTATTACAATTCCAAACGTATAAAGCTGAAACTTGCCATACGGATTTAGGGGGACTAAAACACGTCTTTATTGCGAGACTGACTTCTTAAACCACGTGTACACCGGTTATTCTCGAGGAAGACATTAAAATTAATATAGTATTCATTTGTTTTCAATCACCACGTATAACTTTTCAAAGCAATCTCACGAGAATATGTTACACACCACGCGCGTTACTCAATTGTTTCATCAATTATTCTCTAAAAACAATATAAATTTTTAACTATTTTCTCGTGCTTGCATACGTTTATAGTTATTTAGTGATATTTAAAATAAAACTAAACATGAATTTCAAACATTATTATGTCTATCTAGTATTTTTAAACGAGTGTTAAATTTTATTTTGTCTCTACAAGTGAAATTCAAGGAGAGATCAGATTACTATTTTGTTTATTCTAGGGTTTTATTTCCAGTTGCCGTCAATTGGGCCAACACTTTGCAATAATAGACGTGGTCTCTAAATGTGATTTTCATGTAATATTATACAACACAATTATTAGTGAACTTTTGAATTCATTGCTTTCATTTAATGTCTCCTCGCTTTTAAACTTTGTTTACACTTTGTTGAAACCAAGTGAAGGTCAATATGCCACAATACTAATATTTTGTGTTGCTCTAAATTTGATCTTAAACACACATAAATTTGTGTAAATTTTTCAAGTACTGTGTTTTAAACTTAATTTTAAAAATGAAGATGTTATCTTTAAAATTCCAAAGATTGGCCTCAAAAAATCAAATTGAATATGGTTCGTTGGTGCTTTTAAAATGAACTAACCATTCATATATAAACTACATTTATTTTCAAAAACGCTCCTGCTTTATCAATATAGCTAATTTATAAACAATAAAACAACACAATAAGGCCCGAAATAAGCGGTTGTTTTTACCATCCCTGTGTTGGTGAGATGGTGAAGGTACTAGCCACGCAGGTTTCAGCAACCTTTGGGTCTTTCTAAGATGTTCCACGAATCTTGGACGATACTGTACTCGTTATGTAATTAACAACTGTCGAGATAACAACCGTAACATCTGATTGAGGTTGTTTTATCAAGTTGTCACGTGACTCTGTTGTTTATTTGATTCAAATGATACAACAGATATTTACATCTTGCAACAATACACCATATACGAGTCTATTAAAAGTGTGTGTGTGTGGGGGGGTCTAATGACAACCAAACAGAGATACGTACAAAGTCCAGGGAGTCAGGCCGTTCCCCCTCTCCTTTCCACGCTGATGCGAGTGTATTTCTTGTAAACTGCCCTGCCCCTGTCACTAATAACCCTAGTCTGAGTAAGTATATATAGCTCCAGTCCAACATGTATACGAACAGGAAGAGAAGCGGGCATTGTTATTAAACACAACAATACGTTATATTTAACAATTTACTAAACAACAATACGTTATATTTCACTATTTACTAAACACAACAATACGTTATATTTAACAATTTACTTAACACAACAATACGTTATATTTAACAATTTACTAAACACAACAATACGTTATATTTAACAATTTACTAAACACAACAATACGTTATATTTCACTATTTACTATACACAACAATACGTTATATTTCACTATTTACTAACACAACAATACGTTATATTTATCAATTTACTAAACACAACAATACGTTATATTTAACAATTTACTAAACACAACAATACGTTATATTTAACAATTTACTAAACACAACAATACGTTATATTTCACTATTTACTAACACAACAATACGTTATATTTCACTATTTACTAAACACAACAATACGTTATATTTCACTATTTACTATACACAACAATACGTTATATTTAACAATTTACTAAACACAACAATACGTTATATATCACTATTTACTATACACAACAATACGTTATATTTAACAATTTACTAAACACAACAATACGTTACATTTCACCATTTACTATACACAGCTCATCAGATACACGAATTAATGAAATTCATTCGAATCTAGTAAAATATAAACACACGTTCTGATTGGGGCCTGTTGTCTGCTCGGAATATCCATAGTTTACATTTACTAATCTGAAGATATAGGATGATGAAGGCGATATATTCATCAGTTCATATTTATGTGTCGGGCAGTAAAATGTGGTAAACTAATTAATATAAACTTTATTTTCTAGACGAAGATAATATTTTAGCATTAAAAATGTCTTCTATCATGAATTAAATAAAACAATTGATAAATTGTGTGTTAACTGTAGAGTTGAGTTATAACGTTCATTCTGTTCGTCTGTGCGGTATTTTTCTCGCCAAACTTTCATCTTAAAGCTCTCACTTGTACGACACCAAAACCACATCAATTATAACTGGACCGTTTAGACGGTTCTTTACGTGGGTGTGTTTTGTAATTAAAATTTCTCTTGACAGAACAAATCAAATTCTACTCCAGTTCATATGTTTAGTTTAACTTTCTACTGCCTAATTCAATCAGGACTTGTTCTCTTAATTTAAAAAAGTATCTGTTCAAAGTCAACTAAGTCCATGACAGACATTCAACTGTTCATTTTACCAAAGATGAGAACTAAGATAAACATAGATTCTTACCCAATCTTTCATTTTATTACGAAAACTGTCACAACATGGAACTTGGATAGCTTTCCCTTTCATTCCACCTTAATTATCTTTCCCTTTCATTCGACCTTAATTATATTTCTCTTTCATTCCACATTAATTATCTTTCCCTTTCATTCCACCTTAGCTAGATTTCCCTTCATCGCACCCTAACTTAAGTTCTCATTCATGTGATTTTTGAAAGTCTCCCAAACACGAATATTAATTGTATTTTATTTATTGTATTTATTTATTTATATATTGTATTTATTGAACCGGCAGGTCTAGCTATCTGCTCAGCAGATCTGTTGGGCAAGAAGTATAAGATACTTACTGCAGGCGTTACCTAATATCAAAGAGTAGAAATCACCGCTTTCTAGAATCCACCCCATTATTTGTAGTCAAAGCTCAATCAGTTTGTAAGAGTGTACAAACTTTGGAGTATATCTCTTTAAATTACTTCATGGATTAAACAGTCAAGCTATTATAATTGTTGGTCACGGTAATGGCCGTATATAAATATAAAGTTGGCTCAGCTTGGAACCATTTACGTCCAGTAGAAACACGGTAGGAATATTTTTTTATAAAATACAAACACATGTTTCACTTACATCGATATGTCAACCAATCGGTGAAACTATTTGTCCTGTATGAAGGAACGGCAAGCCACCGCGAGCACAAATGTTTCTGTATCAGACCTAAATTGGGTCAAATCTTGATTTTAGACTTCATTTATCAAACAATTCCCGTTTGTAAGTTTTTGAAAAATGTTGGGCTTCGATTTGGTTTGTTGTGTTTGTTAAAATTATTAGTATTAGTTTGTTTTTTTAAGAAATCAACGGAGTGATCATTACTTACGTGTTTAGTTTCATTAAGAGCACACTAACAAACAAATACGTATATAAATTAAAGTCACAAAGACTAATCACGGCGTTCCACACACGGACACAAAGTCACTCTCATCTAGTATTAGGTTCTGGTGACGGGAGGTTATGGTTGGTTGTATTTCCTGGTGACGGGAGGTTAGAATTGGTTGTATTTCCTGGTGACGGGAGGTTAGAGTTGGTTGTATTTCCTGGTGACGGGAGGTTAGAGTTGGTTGTATTTTCTGGTGAACGGGAGGTTATTGTGGGTTGTATTTTCTGGTGACGCGAGGTTAGAGTTGGTTGTATTTTCTGGTGAGGGGAGGTTAGAATTGGTTGAAATGAAAGTGATTTCCTAAATAATTCCCCACTTTCCCTTCATGTACATTCCTTTAAATTTGCCTTGATCTTGGATGGGCATTGAGACATGCATGTATATATACATATATACACACAGGATGTTTCTTAATTGTATAAAATGAAGTGGTGCAGACTTTTAGTTTATTTTTCAGTGTAGTTTCCACTTCACCACTTTATTGTGTACAATTATGAATCACCCTGTATATTAGGATAATGAAAAAGGAGCCAGACCCAGCATTTTAAAGAGTGAAGTTTAGAGAGCCATAAAGGACACGCTAAGAAGGTAAGCTGCTGAGGATGAAGACATATCAGCTGACCTGCTGAAGGAACGCGAAAACAACGGATTAACTGCTCTAATAAAGCTCATAAATAGGATCTATGAAACAGGAGAATGGACTAAGGACTTTCTAGTCGTAGCCATGGTGGCCCTAAATACAAAGAAACAATCCAAAAAATGCAGTGACCACAGGAGCATAAGCCTCATTTCTCATTTGGGAAATATCGTGGCAAGAATACTCAACAGGCGACTGGAACAGGAAATAGAAAGTGTGATGGAAGAAGAACAATTTGGATTCAGAAAAGGTTAAGGAACCAGAGATGCCATCGTCATGCTGAGAATAATTCCAGAGAGAGTACTGGAAGTCAAGGAAGAAGTTTACATTGGTTTCATAGGCAAAAAGCGTTCGATTTACTGAAGGGAAAGAAACTTATAAAAATACAAAAGAAGATCAACATCAACTGGAGGGACAGAAGACTGATTGCAAACCTGTACACTGGGACAACGAGTGAAGGTGAGGCTGAATGAAGGAGAGACAGCAAGAAGAGGTTACTGCTGACCAGCAAGTTGAGTTTGGAACTCACTAAGAAACTGATAAAAAGTTACATTTGGAGCATAACACTGTATGGAGCAGAAACTTTGACTCTTAGGAAGATGGAAAATAAATACTTGGATAGCTTTGAAATGTGGCATTGGAGAAGACTTGAGAAGATCAGGTGGACAAACAGGGTGACAAATGAACAAGTCCTAGGAAGAGTGGGTGAGAAAAGAGTCATATTGGATGTGAGTCTTCGGTAAAAAGCAAACTGGATCGGACACATTTTTAGGAGGAGCTGTCTTCTGCACGACTTCATAGAAGGAAAGATGGAGGGAAAGAGGAGCTTAGGAAGAAGAAGGATTCAAATATTGGATGACTCGAAAGGACAGACAAAATGTTGGTAGCTGAAGTAAGAGGCAGAGGACAGGGAGCATTGGCGCTCTAAGTTCACTGACAAAATGAATGGACCTGATGTAACACGTAGCACATAGTAATAGCAATAATAATAATAATAATAATAATAATTTGATGCGCCGAAAGAAAGAGTAGATCATATATCCTCTGTTGGGTTACGTTCACTTTGGATGCAAGCTTGCGCGAGTATTTGTTTGCCCAAAGGAGCGCAAGCATCTTGCACGTCCACGAAGTGGTCACACTGGGTGCAACTAGGTGCAAGTAGCCACTTCTAGTCGAGTAATCAGACGAACAACAGTTTGTGATGGTAAATCATAAATGTATGTTGACATTTTTAATGGTGGATGTGGAATAATTTAGGGGGTGAACGATAATTTTAAGGATAGGAAGGTAGATGGAGAATATAGCCACATTTGCCCGGATATCCTTAAGTAGACAGGAGAAAAATTATTTGAATACTTTAGAATGACACACACACACACACACACTAGAACACTGCTATACAAACTTTGAGTCTTGAGAACACAAATAACAACAAAAACTCTCGTGACACAACGGCAGGTGTACCAACTGTCACTCAGTATGAACAACCCCGGTATTTGATCCACGGTAGCAGGTGTACCAACTGGCACTCAGTGTGAACAACTGCGGTATTTGATCCACGGTAGCAGGTGTACCAAACTGGCACTCAGTGTGAACAACCGCGGTATTTGATCCACGGTAGCAGGTGTACCAACTGGCACTCAGTGTGAACAACCCCGGTATTTGATCCACCGTAGCAGGTGTACCAACTGGCACTCAGTGTGAACAACTGTGGTATTTGATCCACGGTAGCAGGTGTACCAACTGGCACTCAGTGTGAACAACTGCGGTATTTGATCCACGGTAGCAGGTGTACCAACTGGCACTCAGTGTGAACAACCCCGGCGCGCAAACACACTTGTTTATACAGATTTCCTCAAGGCTTTGATATTTCTATCATAGTCAATCTTAAAATTGTTTGTTAAAATGAATTAGTGCCATAACCATTAAAAATTATTTGATCTATTACTAAGGTACCAACAGATTATTTACAGAAATAGAATACTTAGACGGCTATTGCACTATTAAATAACTGACTCTCATACGGCAGGCCAGGGTTCACTCCCAAATGGGTGTGAAGTTTTAATAATATAATAAGTTCATATCCTCTTTGAATTCAAATGTTTATACACAGTTGGTTTAGATCTCCATGTTTGAAGATTATTTCTAAAATAAGCTACTAATATGTTTTATGATTAAAATCTTTCAATTATAGCTTGTGGAAGCAAAGGTTATAAAAACAAACAAAAAATAGATTACGTAAAAATATTAAAATCAATATTTTAAATAAAAAAAGGTTATTTACATTCACATTAAAAAATTGTTTGTCATGAAAATATAAGCATATTTATTCAAAACTTTACAGATCTCTAAATTGTTATTACCTATTCACCTTTTCATAGCATAATAATTGGCTAAATGTTTAAATTGGCTCTTCTTTTTTTCCTACAAAATAAAATAACTCTTAATTTATAGCAATGAATTATTTGATTAAATACAAAGTATAGTAGGATAAACTTAAAATACACGATACAAATAACTTCAATGTTATCTTTGGGACGAATAGGCAGGCCTTGTGTAAATGATAATCTGCTATAGTTATACCATCGGACATCGCTGAAACCCTCAAGCTCATTCGTTTGAAATATTATATTGCTAAACCAAAATTTTGCACACAAAAGAACATGTAAAATATATTACTTAAATACTGTACAGTATTTGTTACCTAAATAATTATTACATATATTTAAACATTTATTTTCCTAATTCAAAATATATTGTGAAAGTTGATATTTGAACTTTTATTGACAACTAATAATACATTTTTAAATATGTGTTTACTTAGATAATTTAAATAAATAGAGGTAAAGAGAACGCAAGTAATTTATTGTAACTTATGGTTGGTTAAATATTTTTGTTTTAAAATTATCCTGTAATTTGTTTAATGTCAGCTCCAACTATCCAGCCTCGTGTGGCAACCTCAAGAGTTCACATGTACCCACATTTTCGTGAAGGGAGAGCTGGAAGCCACATGGGGAGCAGCCGCGCTTATTGCAACTGAGTGGGATTACAACCCCGACCTCCAATACACCGGCAAACCAGAATAAATGAGCTTGACATTTAGAGCGCGTGTCTACAGATCATTTTCTAGCAAGTACCAGCGTTAGAGCCTGTGAGACGGCTACTAAGTGACATAGAGGAAAGGGACGTACCTTTTCAACACGTGACTAATCACGTGATTGATGAAGACGGATGACGTCACATGTCTAGGGATCACGTATCTATGGAGGAAATTGAGCGGGATAATGACTGAGGAGAGGAGGAAGGGGAGCATCGATCTTTAGATGAACCTGTAGAGTAAAAACACGATCGCTTCATTTCCTGGCCTTGATACGACGCCATCTTGGATCCAAGTCACTTTGTACACAGTTACAACTTTCGTATGGACTATTCATACGTCAAATCATGTGACGAGCAGATATTATCAAAACCTAACAAATAACAACATTAATGTAGTAAAATGTAAGCAATGTTATTTTCCCCTGTAACTCTGCAACACTCCACACCTAGGAGAACAGCCAATAACAGGCAGTGAGTGAATTGGGGCGATCTACTTTAGAACAAAGTACAGTAGTTTGTTTCCAAACGTGACAAGATGGACGGAGCTGATGATTTACCAAGTATTGGGCAAAGCAGACACAACCGTGAAGTGATATATGTGTTGATTGCTGGGTCTTTGTCGCGTTTAGACGGCTATATGTGTTTATTGCTGGGTCTTTGTCGTGTGTAGACGGCTATATGTGTTGATTGCTGGGTCTTTGTCGCGTGTAGACGGCTATATGTGTTGATTGCTGGGTCTTGGTCGTGTGTAGACGGCTATATATGTTAATTGCTGGGTCTTGGTCTGTGTAGACAGCTATATGTGTTGATTACTGGGTCTTTGTCGTGTGTAGACGGCTATGTGTGTTGATTGCTGGGTCTTGGTCGTGTGTAGACGGCTATATGTGTTGATTACTGGGTCTTTGTCGTGTGTAGACGGCTATATGTGTTGATTGCTGGGTCTTTGTCGATGTGTAGATGGTTCGCTAAGCTCATAATCACGTCACCCCGCATTTACCCTAACATACCCCGCTTCAGTGGTCGTATGGTCTAAAGCGTCATTCTTGTGTGATAATGGTCTGCTGATAACCGGGACATTGATTTTCAAATCCCGGTTGGGTCTACTAAAGCTGGCTTTTCTTAAATGGTTTCCCGTTCTCCTTCCAAGCAAATGCAAGTAGACTTCTTCTAAAATTCTTTCTTCCTCATCCCCACCTCATTATATAAATTATAAGTTGAAAACGCCCCGTCTAAAGGCAGACACAACCTTTGTCACGTTTTGTCAATCCAATATTTAGTTGGTGCGGTTCTAGAGCAAACACAGTCTCGATAAAATGTTACTGAAAACATTGGTCCTTGATTCTGATTCTGATAATGTTTCCTTTACTGCATACTTGGAGCGAAAAACTATCTTTGCATGGATTGAAAGCAAACAGAATCGGATCTCCTTGGAGGCTCTAGCTGACGAAAACTTAACAAAAGAACAGATAAAAAATAAAATTCGTTTGAGGCAATCAAAACCACTTCTTAGGAAACCTCTTTCATTCATCGACGTCAAATGGACGTAGACAAATTGTACCTATAGTTTTGCTACTAAAGTCGGAATCTACAAGAATGAGCGTCAACAATATTTGATTAAAGTACTAATTTTATTGTCCGGTTACACAAGAGTATAATTATGTTAGTGATAGTACTAACTTTATTGTTTAATTACACAAGAGTATAGTCTGTTAATGTAAGTACTAACTTTATTGTCCAGTTACACAAAAGTATATTCTCTTAGTGATAGTACTAACTTTATTGTCCGGTTACACAAGAATATAATTATGTTAGTGATAGTACTAACTTTATTGTCCGGTTACACAAAAGTATATTCTCTTAGTGATAGTACTAACTTTATTGTCCGGTTACACAAGAGTATAATTATGTTAGTGATAGTACTAACTTTATTGTCCGGTTACACAAAAGTATATTCTCTTAGTGATAGTACTAACTTTATTGTCCGGTTACACAAGGGTATAATTATGTTAGTGATAGTACTAACTTTATTGTTTAGTTACACAAGAGTATAATCTGTTAGTGATAGTACTAACTTTATTGTCCGGTTACACAAGAGTATAGTCTGTTAGTGATAGTACTAACTTTATTGTCCGGTTATGCTCGACACAGATGGGCACACGAACTGAACGTCATGCTCATATAATCTAGTTTTCAGGTCGATGTTAGATCCCTGCTTGCTAGTGTAGTGTCTGAGAGTGTGTAGGTGAATGGGTCGTTAGGAACATTTGACAAGATATCTCTAAAGCAAGGGTTAACTTGATCTAACATTAAATACCTGTTCAAAGGCCAGGACTCAAGCGATACCAGGATAATTTAATAATCGTCAGCTTTGAAGACAAGATGGTGATTAACTTTGAGGAAAATCTCATTAATGATTGCTTAATGCGTAGATTACGAGACGTAATTTCCTAGCCCCTCAAGTTTGAGCGACCCACGTCATTTCCACCGTCACTGATGAATACTTCATGTAGGGTCTAATCCTCTTATTTATCAGACTATTAGAATAGCTACAAAGATTGCAAATTTTGAAAGAAGTTTTAAAACTTTGAGAAGAAAATATTAATATTCAGTAAAACCAGGGTATACTAGATAGTCTCCCTGACCACTCAGCTACAGACAGGATGTAACCAGGGTATACTAGATAGTCTCCCTGACCACTACAACTACAGACAGGATGTAACCAGGGTATACTAGATAGTCTCCCTGACCACTCAGCTATAGACAGGATGTAACCAAGGTATACAAGACCTCTATTCCTCTTCACTGAGCTCCCCAGAGAAGTGAGTCTTGATTAGTTGTCCAAGTTTGTTGTTCAGTATCAGGTATTAGAGAGGCATGTATGTTATAAACTATAGGTCATGTACTGTACATTCATGAAGAGAGTGCCTGGGGGAATAAAGTGAAGGAGTTTACTAAGACGAGCTTCGACATACGTTCGATACTTCATGTTAAATTAGAACTTTATTCACGTTATCAAATATATTAACAACAATAGTACGAATAAGTGCTACAGAGATTTAATTATACTTTATCACTCCAAATATTATTTACTTGATTATATCTATATCATATACTATATTTAGATAAGTGATTTGTTATGCAAAATACACAATTATAGTTAGTTGCTTGAACATTCAATTGATACTTGAATATTTTGAAATAAAATTTGGGGTTGAACATATCCTCTTTATTTGTATTGATTTCTTTTACTCTAACTAAATATTTCGAATCGAGAACCAATTTTTGACTTTATTAATCATTGTTTTGGGCTTTGAAAGTCCAAGAAATATTTATATTTGCAGGAGATGAAAATACTTAATGATTACCTGGAACTGATGATTTAACTGTCCTACCTGAGTTTGTTGTGATGATTACCTGAAACTGATGATATAACTGTCCTACCTGGGTTTGTCATGATGATTACCTGGAACTGATTATATCTGTCCTACCTGGGTTTGTCATGATGATCACCTGGAACTGATGATATAATTGTCATTCGTGGGTTTGTCGTGATGATTACCTAGAACTGATGATATGACTGTCCTACCTGGGTTTGTCGTGATGATTACCTGGAACTGATGATATAATTGTTCTTCCTGGGTTTGTCGTGATGATCAACTGGAACTGATGATCTAGTTGTCCTACTTGTTGTGATTATTCTTTTTCAAAACATGAGTGATTGGAGAAATGATTGGAAAATATAGTTCTTGGAATTATATCAAGGCGAGCCCGTTTTGTTGGAATCGAAACACAAAGATAGGTAGAAATGGAATGATACGTAGGTTCTATGGTGACTGGGCTATATGTGAGTCAGTCGGTCCCCCTACCCACTGAGCCAAGGGGACTCTGTTTTTGGTAATTATGGAAGAGGTGTGATGTGTTCCCGTGTGACGTCATTACTGGAGAGGTTAACACTCCGGACTATTTGTACAGTACTTCTGGCGTTAGAAAATATGTGATTTTCTCCAGCTCGTCAGGGAGATTCCTTCACTACACTACTATGGTAGGGATGAGGAAACTAGAATATAGAAGATATGCACCCACATTAGTGTGGGGGAAAAGATGGAGTCAATATAGTAAATATCAATCCCAGAACATCCAACCGAGATACTAGCCCAAGCCTCACCGTTACTGGCAAGCCAGATTAGACGAACTTGACGTTTAATACCGCGTGACCACCAGTGCTGGTTGTCTTGTATCTCACAGATAGGGTAAGATGGTAGGATGGTAAGATGGTTAGATGGTAAGATGGTAAGATGTCTGACCACCAGTGCTGGTTGTCCTGTCTCTCACAAGTAGGGTAAGATGGTAAGATGTCTTACCACCAGTGCTGGTTGTCCTGTCTCCCACAAGTAGGGTAAGATGGTAAGATGTCTAACCACCAGTGCTGGTTGTCCTGTCTCTCACAAGTAGGGTAAGATGGTAAGATGGTAAGATGTCTGACCACCAGTGCTGGTTGTCCTGTCTCCCACAAGTAGGGTAAGATGGTAAGATGTCTGACCACCAGTGCTGGTTGTCCTGTCTCTCACAAGTAGGGTAAGATGGTAAGATGTCTGACCACCAGTGCTGGTTGTCCTGTCTCTCACAAGTAGGGTAAGATGGTAAGATGTCTGACCACCAGTGCTGATAGTCTTGTATCTCACAAGTAGGGTAAGATGGTAAGATGTCTGACCACCAGTGCTGATAGTCTTGTATCTCACAAGTAGGGTAAGATGGTAAGATGTCTGACCACCAGTGCTGGTTGTCCTGTGTCCCACAAGTAGGGTAAGATGGTAAGATGTGTGACCACCAGTGCTGATAGTCTTGTATCTCACGAGGAAGGAGAGTTGTGTGTTTTTGCTGGTTATGGGAGAATGAACTGATGGCTCCCCAAAGAGGTTGTCGAGTTAGCTCGGCTCGTCCATTTAGTGTGCGGCTAGAGCTGGCCTTTCTCTGCTACGTGAACAGATATTGGAAGTGTCTTGATGGAGTTGTAACAGAGTTACCAGTAACACTTTCCATTACCACCTCACAAGGAGGTTTATAACTAGATCATCCTCTCGCAGTCTTCATTCGTGTTTCTTTTTATAGGACTTGATAGACCTCAACACAGACTCAGACAATACTAGCCTACATGTATACACTCAGCCAACACTAGCCTACATGTATACACTCAGACAATACTAGCCTACATGTATACACTCAGCCAACACTAGCCTACATGTATACACTCAGACAATACTAGCATACATGTATACACTCAGCCAACACTAGCCTACATGTATACACTCAGACAACACTAGCCTACATGTATACACTCAGACAACACTAGCCTAACATGTATACACTCATACAATACTAGCCTACATGTATACACTCAGACAACACTAGCCTATATATATATACACTCAGCCAACACTAGCCTATATGTATACACTCAGACAACACTAGCCTACATGTATACACTCAGACAACACTAGCCTATATGTATACACTCAGACAACACTAGCATACATGTATACACTCGGACAACACTAGCCTATATGTATACACTCGGATAACACTAGCCTATATGTATACACTCAGACAACACTAGCCTATATGTATACACTCAGACAACACTAGCCTACATGTATACACTCAGACAACACTAGCCTACATGTATACACTCAGCAAACACTGTCTTACAAGTTCATTTGTCACAAAAGGTGGTAATTGTTGGAGGGACCATTCCTTCTCATGGTAGTTGTTTTTAGGGACTTTTCCTTCTCATGGTAGTTTTTTTAGGGACTATTCCTTCTCATGGTAGTTGTTTTTAGGGACTATTCCTTCTCATGGTAGTTGTTTTAGGGACTATTCCTTCTCATGGTAGTTGTTTTTAGGGACTATTCCTTCTCATGGTAGTTGTTTTTAGGGACTATTCCTTATCATGGTAGTTGTTTTGAGGTAAATCTAAAGTTAGGCAACTTCTTCCAGGGTGAGATGCCCTTATTTAAAAGTACCTGATGTAAGTTGTCAGACTGGAGTGAGGAGGCGCTGTGTAAGTTTCTAAATGTTACACACATTTAGACTCCTCGCCCTTAATTACCAGGGAAAATAAGCTCCACAGGCGTTTAATATCAGTGTTTTTTTTTTGCCTGCGGCCAGGAAAGAAAGGGATGGGATATTTATAAAAAAAATCTAATAAGGCCAAGGTAAATAATATAATAATTTCTTTTAAACACAAACCCCCGAGTTTGAGAGTCAGTTTTGTGTTTTCTGGCAGTCAACTTAGCTCTTATCAAACAAACAACCCATAGAAGCGAACATATAGGCTAAGTCATAAAACACTTGAAATATAGCTCACACGAGCATGTTAATTAACAATAAACATATTTTAAATTCAACTTATAGCAATATTTACTAAAGAATCAACTAAAATATTTATAATAAATATGAAAATGCGGCTTTTGATTAGATTTATTTAGTGATATTTGATCAATTGTGATCACGAATCTGTTTAAGACTTATAAAAAGTGCAATAAATAAATTACATAATACGATTGTTTTTTCATGTTTAAAATATCGGTTGATTATCTGAAGCTTGGTGATGCCACAGGAGATCCTCAACCACGACAGAAAACCTCCAAAGGTAGACAATAAGTATCCTAAACACTCACATTAACATAAAGTCGATATTAGCAGCCAAATACACTAAGCATACAAGAAATAGCAGGGATATAGTTCACAGAGATTTTAATATTATTTTATGAAAAATTACATTATCTATAAATGTACAAATAAGGAATTTTACTATACATTTTGATTCAATGTTTAGAAAAGAGTATTCTAACAAATATTCTAATAAATATCCATTCAATGATAAGCCAAATGAACTGCCTTATAAAAAAAGATCAACTGAATCAAGCAAAGATAAGATAAATGAACCTAGATAATTTGTTTTAAAAGGCTTTAAGCTATTGTACATTCAAAGCATTCCTAATTTTACCTTTCGTGAAGAAAACATCACAGATTTACATGTTAGCATTAAAAAAAGGTATCTATCCCTCAACGTGATCAAAAGTTTCAGAGATCATCCCAAACTAGAATTATGTAAATATTTAAATAATTTCAATAAGTCTTATCTCTACATTTTTACGTTGACAATTAGACTAAAAGAAATATTTCGGAAAAACTATTCATATCTAAACGTTTAGACTTTTTACGAATGTATATAGACGAAAATAATTATGTTTTATGTTATTTAATAAACTGAAAAAATTACTTTACAAGTTATTTATCTGGCAAAGGACAAACCTCTCCGAAAAAAGAAAACTATCGGCATTGAGTATATATATAATGTAACCATTATAACCATGTTCTTTGGTTTATACTAGTTTCTTTAAATAAACAAACAACAACAAACACATTTCCAACACCATTATTTTATAAAATTTGTAAAAGAAAATGGAAATGACTAAGCCAAAAAATAATTTTAAAAACGTTATGTTATTTTTTTTATTTAAACCGAAAACTAAATCAAGTCTTACAATTTTTGGTAATAATGTATCCGATGCTAGCTACCTCCAATAAGATATTATTTCAAGAGTGCCAGTTAAGGCAACATACATGTTATTATATATTATTAGACCCTGAAGGGGGGGGGGGAAGCTGGGTACGGAAGATAATTGGATCACGTTTGAGACGACCGCATAAACATATACAATGATTATCAAAATAATGTTTTTGTTTTTTGTTGTAATTTCAACATTCTAATAGTAGACTGTATGAGAGATTCTTTGTACTTGTTGTTGAGTGACCCTGGTATTGTTCGTGTGTTACAGGCTCAACTCACAGGAGAGAGTGACCCTGGTATTGTTCGTGTGTTACAGGCTCAGC
>CABFWO010004834.1:0-57589 GCA_902155825.1 Timema genevievae
ATAATTATTCTAAGATCACTAAAAAAACGTTTATTTTCCAAGGATAATATGTTCACACCGAAATAATATTCCCAAAAGAACACACATATTACTAAGTAGCCGAATTAATATTCAAAAAAGACACTTTATTATTCAAAGTTGTAATAAAATTATTAACGGTAGCAAACAAAGATACGCCTGTAAATACTCAACTACAATTTTACAAGTATTAAATATTTTGTTCGCTTCCAATTTTTTACTCACGCACGTGCTTTTATTAAATGTATTTTATACGAGAATTCATTGTTATAATGTCTATTTAAAATTGTTAGATTTTGGTTATGAAAATAACCGTTTGGTTGGTTGCCTAGTTTAGAAGTTATCTTTTGCTGTTTAATTCAAGTTAATTATTAAAAGCAAGAGAACGTTAAAAGTGGCCTTATATGCTGAAAACAAATATGGCCACTGGATTGAAGCTTGCTTCCAGTTGATGACGTAGGGAACTTGTTGCAGGTTGAACGTTGAATTGTATTCATACACGGTGTTTACAAAATTTAAACTTAATATTATTTCAAAAACATTTTATATCTTTTTTCCTCTTTATTATCAGAAACCATTTATTTATGTTAGAAATATGCGAGGCCAGTTATAAAAATATGAATAACTGAATATAATACCATTAAATGTAAAATTTCACGCTCTATTTAAACTGTAATTGCCACAAGAATTAAAAGAAAACTAGAATGAATTTACTAGACCTTTTTTTCTTAAATTAGATTATGTAAAAGAAAATTATACTGTAATCCTTGAGGAAGCATTGTTAAAAGTGATTGATAATATTTTTAGTGACAATAATAGTGATACTTAGCAAATAATTATTATTTACAAATATGTTGACAAAAGTTATTTTCAAACAATGTTGGCATTACTGATACCATCTGCTCGCTTCTGCTAGCTGTCATGTAAAACCACAGAAGTGAAAATCGAAGTATACAATAATATGGGTGCAACCGACAGCGAGAATAATTTTTACAGTAAATATCGATTGAAAGTCGCAGTGATAGGACGCTAAATAGTCCTCCCATTTTAGGCTCTTTGTTTTTTATTTAGATATTTTATTCACTTTAATACACGTGAACAATAATACGTAAATAAAATGACACCAAGATCTAGTAATTTTAAAAATTATACCTAAGTTAATCTCAAACCTCCCCAACAACTAGCCCAAACTAATTTCAGAATGTAAATATTTACGATGATGTACAACTTTAACATCTCGCCGTCGTATTAACACTTAGTGTTTTTACGACACATTTACCATGAATATGGCACCTAAGTGCCGAAACATGTCAGTATGGAGTATTCCAGCATCTGTCTAATGCTAATGGTACAAAAGCAAATAACGCTTAAAATATTCCACTATATTTTCTACTTAATTTAAAATAGTTGGCAGATGTTAACCTCCAAATTAAATTTTACACTCTTTTTACTTTAATTCATATTTGAACTTTAAACAATGTTTTTCTATTATTTAAATGTCTTTGTACAATAATACTATGATGATGATATGGTTTGTTTGTTATATAATTGGTATTTATAGCTCCGTGATCGAGCGCCAATTATTATATTACGGTATTATTCACATATAATTGCCCCGCGATTGGGAGCCAATTATGATGATATGGAATATATTTGAGATATAATTGGTATTTATAGCTCCGTGATCGAGCGCCAATTATTATATTAGGTCGCGTGTTGGGCGCCTATTATGATGTTTTGGAATATATTTGTGTAATAAATACAACTGTTGATGTTGTACACACTTTATTTAAATAATTATTTCTTCCTTTACACTTTGTTTGAAATTAAACTATGTATTGTCTGTTTGTGTTACTTCTCTTTTTATTGTCGACACACTCTCTCTATATGTACGTCTATTTCAACGGCATTTTTTCTGTATGTTTACTCTATCTATTTCACCGGCCCTCTCTCTACGTCTACTCTCGCTATTTCACCGGCAATTTCTCTTCTCTGTATGTTTTCATACGCACATACAGCTTATATGCGGACGTGCCCCTTGCCCCTTGGACCACTCGTGACAGTGTCAAGACTAACCAATCAGGTACGTCTCTGCGACAGGTGTATTGAAGACTAGCTTCCTATTGGATATAGGGAGCTGGTTTCTCTTGCTTGTTTGGTAAATACTGCGGAGTTAAATTTTGACAGTAAAAAATAAGTTTTAATGCTGCAATCCTTTTAGACTATTCTTTGAAAACACGTGATTCTCCATGGATGAAGTGTTAAAAGGATAATTTACATATGATACTTTAAAGAAAAATACCTTCATCCATGACTTTTTAAATATATGAGAGCAGTCCAAATCAATTACGTTACAATACTTAATGACCGCATTATAACTCATTTGGCTAGTGATAACCTCTAAATTCAATTTTTATACTTTTTAATTCATTATTTATTTTAACTTTATAAATTGTTTTGTCCAGACTATATAGTTAATCTGTAAGTTTTGTAACAACTTTCTTAACGTGTATTTATATATTTTTAGACTTTTTATCAACTTATATAAAGTCAAGTTGATGTTGAATCATTGTTTTTATGTTTAATGTTCATATTCTGACATTGTTTTTAATTGAAGTAAATCGTAATCATATATTTTGTCTTGCAACACCACTTTTTACATCTATCCAATTTAGAAACTTTAT
The DNA here is from genome assembly GCA_902155825.1 of Timema genevievae. Taxonomy (NCBI): domain Eukaryota; kingdom Metazoa; phylum Arthropoda; class Insecta; order Phasmatodea; family Timematidae; genus Timema; species Timema genevievae. Next base: position 2,703 of record CABFWO010004834.1, read on the forward strand.
TAATTAGTTTTTTATATATATTTTGAGAACAATATAACTAGGTCTTAACTTTTAAATACTGTGAAATAGGTTATTCGTGCAAATATTTTCAAAATTATTGTTTTGTCTTAGTCTTAGTTTATAGCTAGCTTACCTTTTTTTGTGTCTGATAAGAATAATACGCAATGTACTAGTATTCTTTCCCTGCCACTGGTGCTTTTATTTAAATGGGGACAACCATATTTACTCAGGCTGTATCCTAAGTCAAGTACACTTGACTTGATGCAGACTTGACGACCTTACACTTAACACGCACTTGAGATTGAAGACTGCAACAGACTATTCAAACGGCAAAATATCCTTTTCACACCCTGGATTCAGCAGTGCTGCTTACTACCAATGATCTTAGAAACTATTTTAAACTCCATCTATCAGCCTGAATTAGCGTAGGCCACTTACAGATTTGTGGTGACTTATTTTCACTGCACACGACAAACTAGCCAAATTATCCAAAACAACACAACACCACACAACACAAAACAACTTTACAACATTACATACTGTCACCCTTGGACTCAAGGGCGTGGTAGGGGTGCATTAGCACACTTCATAACTATTCGGATGGATCTGCACATGATCACGTGATTGCTAATGCAACTATCGAGTGAACGTCAAGGGTCGACGGCGCGTGAAGTAGACTATTCGGATATAGCCTAAGTTGTGTACTCTGTATAACCTAGTCCTTACTCCTTAGAAAGTTAAAGTTGACCAACTTCTACAGAGTTACGGCGTATAAGGATGCTGTGTCCTATGCAATCAGATACTTCAGCATAGATTTCTTGCGGACTACGGACAGATTCTGTGTTGGGGCCTTTTCATGTACCAATATTTTTCTTCTAAAGCAGATTAATTACTCTATTGTATAAACCCTATCATTTGGATTCAAAAGTTAATTGAAGTTTACCTACTATGGTTTATTTAAATGTTGAGAATTAACATTTAATTACACTAAAAAGTAATTAAATCAATTGTTCACTGATTAATGCAATGTACTTTCGTTAATTCATGTTTGTCACCGTTTTAATTTATAAATTCACCGATACAAAATACGATAGATCCCATCCCCAACCTGGCAATTGTAAATATGGGATGGAATGTGTATTCAGCCGTTTAGCCCCTAGACTAAAACATTCGTCTTTAAAATGCTCATTGCAAATTGTAAATTTAGTACGAATAATTTCACTGTCCAGATTTTCAAGTTTTGGGTTACAGATAAGTTTCTTCCAGATGGAGAATCTTGTTTCATTGTTATTTGGAAATCTATGTCTAATAGATGTTCTATTTAGACATCCAGAAACACAACACTTATATTTTTAGTACACCATGCTAAAATGAACACGTAAAACATTTTATTATTAACTAAATACTATCACTATTAAAACATTATTTACAATCATAAAGTAGAAAACGCAATGACAGTTCAATGTAGTAAAGTTTGAATCGATCGTCCAATCATAGCTCGATATTTACCTACACTAGCCGTGGTTTAAAAAATAACTAAAATAAGGATGAAGTAGTTCCTATAAGAGATATTCACAGAATCCGTGGTCCGTAAGAAACCGATGCCACAATATATTCAGATTGATCTGACAGCAGATTCCTTATCCGCATCTCAGTATTATGTAGAAGTTGATCAAATTTAACTTTCTAAGGACTAGCTTATACCGACTACCAATCACTGCCGAGTAAATTTGTGCATGCGCGTTGTGATCCATTCCATCTTAAAAACCAAAACAAATAGTTTATAATTAGGTTTTATTTTGTAATTGGTTATATTCTTGTTAAAGATCAAAACCCATATACATATTAAAATTGTGTTATAAATATATTTATTGTGATTGTACTAAATGTTAAGTTTTCTCAACGAAATTGTTTTTTTAATTTCTTTTATTGATCAGCTGACTGATTGGTGCTCACCCCTTAATTAAGACTGATTTTCTTTTGAAGTTTTTGATTGGATTTAGTCTTTGACTATGGTTAACTTGCTCTAAATTCAACCAACCCAATTCCTAACCCCTTAACCCAATTAGTACTTAAGCTTATAACCCTAACGGTTAGTAAGACGCGGTGCTAATAAATACAGATGAGATAAAAAATTATATTTTTTAATTTTGAAGACATTTTGAACATTGGGCTTATAGATGAAACTACATGATGTATCTCTTTTCAAGAATCCAAATAAACTAAAATAATTACAACTACCACACCCATTAGCTCTTGACACTAATATTAAAGCCCAAATTAATATATAGAACACTTGTTATGATACAATTCTAACTTTCAAACCTGCCATAGTTTGTATAAGCTTACTATATAATTATGGTTCTTACCCAACTTAACCTTTCATGCGTTAATAAATTAAAATTACAAATAATATTTATCAAATAAATAATTTAGTGTATATAGGCACCTAATTATTTTAATGCAACCATACACTTTTAATTTGCTGGTTTTGTAAGTTTCTTAACAAGGTTCTAAAAACGTTAAATCTATTTTGCAACAACCATTAGTCAAGACTACATGTAATAAAAGTATTTGCACCGGTAGATGCAGAAAGGGAGTCAAAATATGTATTTTTTTTTAGCCTTTTTAACATTTGTAGAGAGTAAGGTTTTAGGTTAAATTCTTAAGGTACCTACCAAGGAAATTGCAAGTCCTATTATAAAATGATGTACAACAGGCCTACTATTTTCTCCTATTTTTAATTTGTGTTTATCTTAATTAGTTTGTAATAATGTTTATGTTTATTTGGTAAGAAGTAATAATAATTGATAGTAAGGTTATATCTTCTTTTTTATTCCCTTCTGCTTATTTTATATACCTTTCTTCTATGACAACGTGTTTCGGTGATTTTTCACCATCTTCAAGTTTGAGGAAAACCGATATTATTTAAAATTATTGTATTAAAATATGTTATAAAATTGTGAATTCAAAAAATTAAATATTATAAATGGAAATAGTTAAGAGAAACTATAATGTGATTTACAAAATATTAAATAGGCCTATATAATCATTTAAATTAACAAGCTTGCTAATTTTTTAAATTCACAATTTTATAACATATTTTTATACAATAATTTGAAATAACATTGGTTTTCCTCAGACTTGAAGATGGTGAAAAAATCATCGAAACATGTTGTCGTCATAGAAGAAAAGTATATAAAATAAGGAGAAGGTAATAAAAAAGAAGATATAACCTAAGTACTTTAAATTAATTAGTTTGATTAGTTTTCCTTATAATTAAATCTGCAAACGTGTCATTCTGAATTCATGTAACCTGGACCCCCTTCTAAGGTGAAATGTGAACACCTAAGATAAGAAAGGATGACGTCGTTTGTTGCAGCTTCAATCATATTTAAGCAAAACTTATAATTTGGGCTGAACTGATCATGACGCCAATTCATGTTTTAAATGTGGGTGATAAGCTATTGAAAGGTAAATTGAAAACTTGTTTCCCATTTGGCGATCAAATAATGTTGTCGGTGGAGCTTTCTGACAATATTTATTAGTATTTCTCCTTTCACATAGTCACTATAGTAGGCCCCTACAAACCTTTTAGGGGTTGGAGCTTGTGACATTGAGGCTGAATGGCAACTTGTTTTCACAAGACCCAAACTATAGGCCTAGTTCAAGGTTTTGAAACTGGGAGACGAATATTTATTTTTATTTAGCACCGCGTCTTACTACCCGTTCGGGTTATACGCTTAAGTACTAATTACGTTAATGGATTAGGAATTGGGAAGGTTAGAATAAAGGAAGTGAACCCGCATTTGCGTGGAGGGATAGTGGAAAACCATTTAGGAAAAACCACCCCCAGTTCACCCGACCGATATTCGAACCTCGATCTCCCCGTCCTCGGCAGTTGGGCTCAACATGACAAGCGCGTTAGCCAACTACGCCACCAAGGGGGGTGGGAGACGAATAGTACCTCAATAAATACAAGTTGGAATAATACATCAAAGTGCCAAACCAGCTTTTAGTCGGTGAATTAGTCTTTTTATTATCATCACATATTACTGCCTTTTCAGATTTATACCCTTGCAGTCATCTTAAATCAGGAATATAATAAAGTTTGTAAATAGGTAATAATACCTATTGTGTTTGAGGAACAAATGATCTGATGAGGTTCTGAAGTGGTTTGCTACTCAGTGTGGACTCTATTGTTTGTGATGAGCAAAAGGAAGGTGATAATTGTCCTGTTGAGTTCAACAGTATTACTCCCGCAGGTATGCCTCCATATAAACTGAATTTGAAGACAGGATGCAATAGCTAGGCCTATGTTGTTACGAAATCCGAATACCAAAAGAGGGTTGTGTAGTGGAACTATCTTAGCAATCATCATCATCATCAACTGTTCCCAACCTCCGACTGTGTCAATTTGGTAAAATGCCTCCATCTCCCTCTATCCTTCCACCATTCTTCCTTCTTTATTTGTCTCCTCTCACTTGCACACTTTATGTTATCCGAACAGCTGATGATGTAATTAATTTCATTTTACTGCTCTCATATATTTGCTATCTTTTTAGTTATTTATTCAAACAATTAAGAAAAGGGCTAGTTTAGGGGCCCCTAGTCCTCAAGGTGCCCCCTGTGGATGCATCGCTGGCATAGACCAAGAACCGGCCCTGCTTTTTGAAAATTATCTCCTAATACATTTCAAATGTGCCCCAAAATGTTTGCGTTTAAAAGACACTTTCTCAAACTCAGGCATCATAAACCAATGTGTTTGGAAGCTGTCTATAAGCTTAATTTATATTGTTATTTTTAAATAAACAAGACAAATTTAGTACCTGGCAATACTTTTTTTTTGTTACTTAGAAATATACTTTTATTTTATGTTCGAATTCATCAGAATGTGGAAAAATGGACAAGCCACAACCTAAACAAAAGAAATGCCAACCTGGCATTAGGTAGGGAGTTAAAAGAACTGATCTCCCGATCAACTGCATTGAATTGAAAATGAAATTAAGCTAAAATATAAAGGAGAGCCAGGAAATACCCTTCAATATAAGATTAAAGCTCTTCATGTTAAATTTGTAGACAGGCCTCGAGTGTTTCCAGAATAAAAAATATTTTTGCAAATAAGATAGTTAATCCTTGTGGCATTAGTGTACCTGTTTTAATAAATCGTCTCTGCATTGTAAAATCTTGTTTTGAAGCATCTCAATGTAAAGTACTATGGCCTACAACTCAAAAACACAAAGATGCTTGGGTAGGATTAGGGAAGATCTTGTAAAAAACACATGAGTCATATTTGGCACAGAGACTTGCAACTAGCAACAAACGAAAAGATGTTCTTCCTATGTGCCTCTAACTAATGATACAACTAGCTTTCATGATATTCCTCCAACAAATAAGCTAGAGGGTCTCACTATCATAAACAAACACTTAATAGCACACAGTCATGTTATAAGAAATGTTTTGTATCGATGCACAGGAACAATTTGTTTCACCATATATGAGTCTAAAAGTAAAGTAGAACTGTAGACTGGATCTTTAGTTCACCACCTTGTATGAGACTACATGTAACACTTCATGAATGACTTGGTCAGATAGTGCAATCCTGCAGTTTTTACACTTTCACTGTTACTTGCTTAGTACTCTTGCGCTGCTTCCTTAAAAATTACTACTTAATATCAACTACTGAGATCACTGAGGGCAGTATGCAAGAACGTTACTGGATGCTTAGTGGACCGATAGTATGGTCCCGAACACACCACCGGTCCATCTTTTAACCTATGATGATGCAAGTAAACCCACGCTAGTGTCCACTTTGCATCCGCCTAGTGATGTTCTTGCATACGACCCTAGGAAGTGATCTGTTCCACATTCAGCTCTACGCACAACCCTAGTATTCTTTACTAAACATCCCAAGTCCCTCATCATACACCACAAAACCAACCATAATTCTCGAACCGCCCCATTGCCATGTATAGAAGGGAATATCTTTGTGCTTAAACCATGTGTTCAGCACAAATAAACCTATTTTTAAACATAGAATCACTAACTCATTAACATTCTCGTTTACCCTGTCAACACCATACCTTCCTAACACACTCTCTGAATTCTCTCTTTGGGTACCTACCTACCTATCCATTCATCTATTCTAACAAGATAATTCTTTCACTCGGTTCACATGTATTCAAGACTTTGTTGAGCTCATTCCATAACTCCACTCTCACATTATCTTCTTCACCCTCCACTGGAGTATAAACAGCAACCAACATAATTTTACAAATTACCATACTATTTTTATAAGTAGGCCCTACCAATAGAAGTCTAGACGATAACAACTCGTACCTTCTCACAGACAGCTAAACTATTGGGCTTAGGATCAGGGTTGGAAAAATCCCTTTAAAAAAAACCCATCCTGCCCGGGTTTCCTGAAAAAAAATTAGGGTTTTATTTGTTATTTTCAGGAAACTCTTAAATTTTGACTACCACATACATGTTGTGTTTAAATTGATCATTTATCGCTGAAATCTCACTTACATTTGTGCAAAGAGTTAAGTGTAATTTAAAAAGTAAATTTGTAAAAGCATATTTATTAAGCTTTAAAATGCATTAAAAATTGTTAGCACTTCATTTGTTTAGACAATAATTTTTATAGCATATTCGGCAAAAATAGTTTTTTTCAAAATAAAAGAACTAAACATTTCTTCGGACATTATTAAATTATTTTTCATTCATTATTTAATCATATTATAACAAACTTTCATATTTTTATAAGTTTTATAGAACTTCTAAAAGATTTCATAAATACATAATAGTTAAAACACATTAGGCTTATTTTTTTATTTTTTATGTATGTAAATTTTCATTCACTTTGAAATTTTTCCCTTGTTGTTATCTAATTTTGTTGTACTATATAAACTTCCTCAGTCACAACTTCAATGCACAAGCTATGAGATAAGAACACACTTCCTCTCTATGCTGTGATATTTCCTTGGTGTACACAGAATGAGCAGGTGAAAAACTGTGTAGGTAGCTGTCTTTGCTAGAGAAGGGAATCCCCTGCAAACATACTGCTTAACCAATCAACTTTAGCTATCTAGTCAGAAGGTGGAATTCCCTGCTCAAATACTGCTTGACCAACTTTGGCTACAGAGGGAAATCCTTTTATGCTGCATCTGAATGATTCACTTCCTATTCATTTACTATGAGTTATATTCATATACTTTGGCTGCTTATATGATTCTGTAATTTCACAGTACTGAAAACAGGAGATTTTGAAAAAAAAAAAACCAAGTGCACCANAAAAAAAACCAAGTGCACCAAGTGGGTTTTTCAAGTGGGCTCACCCGAAAAAACCCAGTGTGGGCTTTTTTCAGGTTGGGCCCATGTTGGTCAATCCTTCTTGGGATTAAGCCTACTCCCTGACTTCCCTTTACCTATTCATCCGCACCTGACCACAGTGCCAAGGTACCATCACTCGTCATCAAAACATATTTTTGTTTAATTTCACATGCAACTAGAATATCACCTTTTCTTAAAATCATTTCCTTTAACAGTTCATTCTCTTTATCACACACACTCTCTCTCACATTCCTCATTTTAATAGTCCATATTCTCGACAGCTTGTCATCAGATGGGCCCTTCACCTTCAACATTAGCTGCCCATCATTGCTTTGGTCATCCAAGGCTAATATTTATTTTACATTTTATTTTAGTAATTAGCTTGGAGTAGACCAGGTTACTAGCCTTGATAGTACCCACACTCATGACAGTATTTGCTGCTTATGGTAAGGATGCTGTACCGATTGGTGTTGGCTCATTTTAGGCAATATTCCACAGTTACAATTGTTGCTCATTCTTACCCTGAGGGTGTCTACACTGTTCCTACAAACCACTGTCCCTACTATAGCAACTGCCTTTCTGGCCAGTATACCGTTGCCGGTGTCACTACCACTAGGAGGTAAGACGGTGCACAGACACCCAAATGCTTGTAAAACAATTGATTATCAAAACACAATGAAATATTCTTCTGAAAATTTAAAAATGACACCTGGACACGGGAATTGAACCCAGGACGTTTGGCTTAGTACGCCAATGTTCTAACCACTGAGCTATCCAGGCATCGTCCCGTGCCCAGGGTCATTCTTCACTCATATTTTAAGGCAGAGTCTATGATGAACAATGAAATATGTGTTGAAAATAGTAAAAAAATAATAATAATTTTCAGGTTAAATACAATCAACATGTACCTAACTACTGTGCTAAATCATATTGATGGAAACTACTGCCAAATGATGTAGTTACAAATATTTTGAAATATCAAGAGGAAATTTAAACCTATAAAACTAGAAAATGGACAAGGAGACAACTTTTATAAGGTTTGACACCAAATATTTCCACACAAATAGGAATAAACATTTTGTTAAATACTACCAAACTAAAGTCCATCTACCATAGTAGTTTAGGCAAGTGACAGCAAAAGTTACCAGATCCATTTTCATGTATCTATATGCCTAAACATATGATCACTAAAAGCACACACACACACATGGTTTTATTAGTTGTGTATGGTTAGGTCATTGACTCTACAAATGTTTATTTGAAGTTATTACATTATGGCTCTCAAAATAATTGTTTGTGTGTTTCTTTTGGCTCAAAAATTGATTTTCAAATTAAAGCTTCCACAAGATTGTCTTTGATTTACAAATAAATATGGCGAACCGGATGATTCGAGAAGGCAGTGGATGAAGCTGATGTAATCCATATTCATGCACTTTTGTTTACAAAATTAAAACTCTCCATTTTGAAAATAATATTTTGTAAATCCTTTTCTCTAAGTTATAAAAAAAATTACTATCCCTATGTTTTATTTATGGTTATAGAGCTATAAGTATATAAATGTGTTAATGTTATAGGTTTTAATTTATTATATCTTGCACCTTATTATATCTTGTGGCCAAAACTGCAAAACAAATATATACAAATTTTATTTATTGTTATTTGTGTTATTAATGAAAAGTAAACCATACATTAATCCTTCGGGAAGTAGTATAATAATTTGCTAACATTTTTTATTGAAGGTCTGTGAGCTCAAATTTTTTAGGTTCTAGTCAATCTCGAGCAACATTTTCATAAAGCTCCCAAGTATTGAGTCAAGCCGAGCTTGAGTTGAATAAATATATAATTTTAAAACTAATTATGTTAATAAAAATTAATATGTATTAATACAAAGTCCATCTACTCTGCTAACAGCCATTAGTCAAGTTAATATATAATCAAATCTATAAATGCATCGGTGCATTCAGGAAAGGGAGCAAATCAAAATAAGCATTTTTTTTATGCCAACCTTTGTTTTTGGTGGCGTTACATTGATTGGTGATATAAGGAATAAATGCGTTATATTCCTTATGGTAAGTACCCATGGTGATTGATATATGTAAAAGTTGTACATAAACACACAACACACTTTGTACCTTTCATCACCACTCTATCCTATAACTGGTTGGCCTGGCCAACTACTACCACCTTTAATAAAAGTAAAAAAAAAGTGAATTTTTTTTAGTGAATTTATTTTTCATTTAATATTTTATCAATACATAAAATTCTAATAGATCTTTACAAGTTCATACAGTGTTTCATAATATTTTTTTAGTTGATGCAGAAAAAAATTAAAAAAAAAATTGAACCACAGGGTCGGGAAATAAAATAATTGAAATTCCTTAAATAGATAATTACTGTAAGCCATAAAAATCTTTAAAAATAAATGCTATGACACAATCATACAAACTTTCTCATATTGTGTATTAAAGCTTGGAACAAAATTTTCAAAAATAGGATTTCAATTAACTACTCTTAAGTATGTTTCCTCAGAAAAATAAACACATCATCACAACACTTGATATAAAATTTTTAAACTAAATTGTTCAAATATTTTTTAACAAATTTTACATTAAAAAAAATAGTTATTATAAAATATTGTCAAATTGTTTTTAAAATAAATACATATATTCTTATTTATCATTAAAAATAATTCCCATTTGGACTAAGTCTTCAAGGCCATTTTTAAAAATTTAAAACTGTCTAAAATCTGTTATTTTATATCATGTAAAAAAGTCCCAAATACCACTTTTGAACAAAATTGTTGTAGCTATTTTCAAATAATCTCAAAATTTTCAAAAATAGATACTATAAAATATTTCTAAAGAAAAACCAACATAGAGAATTATGTATATTGTAAAAAACTTACTAGATACCCACTTTGGACAAATCGTTGGAACCATTTTTAAACTAATTACATTTTTTTTAGCAAACTACCCATAAATGAAATTTTTCCTCAAAAACAAGTACAAAGTATTTGTTTGAGAGGTCAAATGCCCCCAAGATATACACTTTAAACAAAATCGTAAAGCCATTTTCGAAATTTGAATTTTCAAAAATCAACCATCAATAAATTACTGTTAAACAAACTTATACTCGATAACAAAGTAAACAGTATAATGCTATTTGAGAGGTCATTAGCACACTAGACATCCATTTTAAACAAAATTGTTTTTAAAGCCATTTTTGAAAAATTTGGAACTAAACAAAAATCACTTATCATTAAACTACCTTTAATTTAGGGATTAGGCTCAAAATAAAAATCCATAATTATATCATAAAATATCTAAATATTAAGTATGAACAAAATCCATCAAACCATTTTAGATCTGTGGCCAGGGGCAGACAGACAGAATAGTAAAGTCCAGTTTTTTGGATTCTGGGGTGCATAAAACTTAAAGATTCATCATAATCTCGAGGCCAAAAATTTTTACGATTATAATACTATCTCACTATATAATAAAGTAAAAAGCAATCCAAACAAATGATGAATAAATAAGACTTCTTTCTTTCGCCTTAAAAGTATAAACACTTTAGGGTGCACTAATTCACATGGTTAATGAATGGTTGCTGTGTTCATTATATACTGCTTTACAAAGTAACATTGTACCAGTTTTAAAAAAAAGGTAACCTTGAAATGTTTGGATATTAAATTATTCTCATGCCATTTACCATTCCAGGCTATGGCTCTTAATACATTGTTCAACTATGGGCTGTATGCAAAAACTTGACTATGTGGATGCTATGGGCACTAGCGTTGGGATCACACTATCAGTCCACTAAGCATTCACTAAAGTTCTTGCATACCACCCGTCTCTTTAACATTTTCACATGCAAACACAGCAAAGGGAATACATTTTGTGACAATTGTTAAAGTGATCATCCTGTAAATCTAATAAACTTTTTATATTTTATTTTTTTCTACAGTATCATTCCGGTATCAGATGAACAGCAAACTATTTATAAACCAGAAGAGGCAAACTGTAAAACTTCTAATAGCAACATGGCGGATCTTACTCTTGAGCCACCAACTTGGCCAGATGTTTCCTTGAAGATATCCTCAATCATTCCCCTCAAAGATCAGCTGGATAAATTTGGCTTAGGTTATTTATTGCTGGAGCAGGATACAGTCAAAGATGGTCAAGATGAGAACAATAAATTAGTGGAGGAGCAATTTTTTATTGAAATTCAAGTGAATCACACTGAATTAGATTCATGCTCATCAGTGAGGACAAAATCTTCAACCACAAATTTTCAAGATAATTTTAATAAATCATTTCCAGAAATTCAGTCATGCAAAGATCTAGAAAGTAATTATAAATTGGGTTCAAATTTATTGCTGGAAGATGTATCTTCTAAAATAGATTCCCAGTCTATTCTTAATGAATTAGTGCCTTATTCATTGCTACGAGAGCATTCCTCAGAGAAAGATCTGGCAGATAATGTTAATAAACTATCTTTAGAGTCACCAGAGGAAGAACTATCATCATGTAAAACTCTCTCAAATAACATTTGTTTATTAACTTCTCAATCTCTAAAGAAATCAAATTCTGGAAATAAAAATGTGCAAATTAATGATAATTTATCATCTTCATATACATTACTTGAAGAACAAGGTTCAAACAAAACTCTTCAAAATGATCTTGATGATTGTGTGTGGGATCATTCAGATGAACACTCTTTAATCGCAGAGTATTTAGATGAACAGGGTGAAAATGTGAAAGTGGAAGTTTTCACATATTTTTGTTCATATTGCAATGACACTATAGTGGATACTAATAGTCTTCTTAGCCATCAGTACATGACACATCCTGAAAAGGTGTTCAAATGTACTGTATGTGGTCCTGCTGTTGTTTTGTCCAAGAGCAAACCGTCGTCTGGCAGATTCCTATGTTATAAACACACAATGCAACCCTCGTGGGAAACAAGCGAGACAAGTGAATATCCGACAGATAGTTCTACTCCTGAAATGTCATCACCTTCCATGCGTGTATCAATCCCTTCAGATGACTTCACATCTCTTGAAATATCTTTAGATGGTGAACTTCCTTATCTTTTTGACAATTTAATTCCATTAGATAAAATCATGTCCGAAGAAGACGATAGGATAGTGGATTCCTTCCCTTCTTTTAACATCCCTTTTGTTGATATGCCTAAGGATACCTCTGATCTAGTTGATGTCTTCATCCCTACCATTGCCTCCACCACAGTTGTGGCCTCCATACCAACAAACACCTCTATTAATACTGTGGCCTCTACACCTACAAACACCTCAACTCAAGTTACTGCCTCCATACCAGCAGACATCACTCCAGTGACTGCCTCCATACCAGCAGACATCACTCCAGCGACTGCCTCCATACCAGCAGACATCACTCCAGCGACTGCCTCCATACCAGCAGACATCACTCCAGTGACTGCCTCCATACCAGCAGACAACACTCCAGTGACTGCCTCCATACCAGCAGACATCACTCCAGTGATTGCCTCCATACCAGCAGACATCACTCCAGTGACTGCCTCCATACCGGCAGACATCACTTCAGTTACTGCCTCCATACCAGCAAACACCTCTAGTCCAGTTATTTCTTCCATACCTGTAGATATATCTACTCCAGATGTCTCTATATCTGCAGACATCCCCACTCCAATTGCTGCCTTTATTCCTGATGTTAAAAATGATGAGAATGTTGAAATAACAAGTATATTTAATGCAACTGTTGAGACTATTAAATGTTTTCCTGTAAAAAGAAAAACATGCAGGACAGTTACCAAATTGAAACTGTCGAAGGACTTTTGTCAAATAAACAAAAATGTTCAGCTTAAAATATTAGAAATCATTAAAAATATGTTTATTGCCAAAGAAACTGAACCAAAGAACAATCCAAAGAACATCAACAATATTTGTGTTGAAAAGGATGATAAATACAAGCAATTCACCACAAAAGAACATCAAGAGGAAAACTGTGATAGTTCTGTTTTGTCTAAGAAGAAAACATTTGTCCTCCGAGATAAGAAAAAATGTTTGAACAATGTTTGTTGTTACTGCAACCAAGAATTGACTTCTAAAAATGATAAGGAGAGACACAATTGCTTTAGTAATACACAACCGTACACATGTGAACAGTGTGAGGAACAATTTGGTACATCGACAGAGCTAGAGAAACACATGTCCAATCACGATCCAAGTGCCAAGTTTAGTTGCGCTAACTGTGGCAAGTGCTACGAGGAAAAGTGGAAACTCAAACTTCATATGAGGATTCACTCTGACACTAAACTTACATGTGATATTTGTGGCCAGACTCTCAAGAGAAAAGGTGCTATGAGGGAGCATATGTATTTAAAACATAAACTTGGGGAGTTTCGCTCAAGTTGTATGTGTGAAATATGTGGTGAGAAGTTTATGAACAGGTGAGCTCAAATCTATATTATTTTTCAATTAATTAATAGATTTATTGAGTAGGGCTTAGATTAATTTAATATTTTTGTATATCATTGATTAACATTTTACTTGAATAGTATAATTTTCTTGTTATTGGTATATTAATTATAAACGTATTTGTAAAGAATTACATTCAATTTAAAGTTAGGTCCCTTAAACACAGTCATAGTTTTTTTTATGTTATGTCATATTTGGAAGAAAGTACAGGAAAGGTGGATAGAAACAAATAAAAGGGGACGAACACAATATGGCTTTTACAATGAAAAGAAGAACACAGTTCACACTTTACATTGCTGCCAATGGACAAAGAGGTAATGGTTGCCTCTTAAAGAAAATCGATCGTCACCGCCCAATCCCCCGACCTAGGTTTCATTCTATCGGAACTCATCAGGGAGGAGTGTGAAACGCGCAACGCAACTTCCTAAAAGAGGAAACAAAACACAAAAAAGGAGAAATAGGAAAATTGTAAAGAAAGATAGGGGAAAACGGTTCCCGAAATTTCCTGCTGCGCGTATTTCACGTGCATGACTACACTTGAAAGACATGACCGTAATAGGGTAGAGGAGCCTCATTATAAGTATCTGTTCCCCAAATAAGTTGAAGCCAGACCTTGACACAGCAAGTGAGTTTCTATTTTGAAAAGTCTGACTTATATAAGAGGATATTGTATAAGGAACGAGCTTGTGAGAATATTAGATAAGTTGAAAATAGGTTAATGTGAAACAGTTTATAAGTTAAAAATTATTATAGAAATTTAATAGAAATTTGAAGTTAAATATTAAAAATATAGTTAGGATCACCACATACAATAATTGAGAAAGAGACAATTACAGTAATCCTATTAATACAAAATAGGCCTTAAGATTAGATTAGAAATTGAAATATAATGATTAGATGAAACACTTGGTTAAAATATAACATGTTAAAATTATTTACATAAGCTATGTTAAATTACAGTTTTGAGTATAAAATAAGAAAGTAAATTGATAAGTTAAATTTAAGCCTATTTATGATCAGTCAGTTGCTAATCAAAAAACAGTAGTCCTAAAAATACAATTAACAACATCAGAATGTATTAAAATATAAGATAGATATATAAATTTTGATAAAACTAAATTAGGTTAATAAGTGCTCATATAGGCCGTTCCTTAGCTAGGTTGGATAATTCCTCTCCTTAATATTCCTTCGTTGGGTTGAAGTTTATTGACACGACATGTTTCGGCTATTCAGCCATCATCAGGTCTGAGACAAACCAATGCAGACAGTTATTATTAGAATGTAAATAACGTGAAAATAAATTGAGTGAGAAATATAAGGAAAAATGTAGAATGGTTAATCTATAATGCGGACGAGATAGTATTATTAGTTGAAGGCAAGTTCAAAAATATTTGAATTATAATCAGAATTAAACGATTAAGCTTACCTCTTAAATCTAAGGTGGGGTTGAGATGTTCTTCCCTATGTTATCCGGTAGTGGTATGTTATAAATTATAAAATTGTTACCATTGAAGAATTAATTTAGAAATTCTGTTGTCAAATAAACAATGAAAAAACAATGAAAAAACAATGAAAAGAGAAAATATATATATATAATTTAATAATATAGATGCCGCTATTGTGTCTTTTGATGCCAATAGAAAGAAATAAGAATTTTTTTTATATACTCAAAACATATTATATTTTAACCAAGTGTTTCATCTAATCATTATATTTCAATTTCTAATCTAATATTAAGGCCTATTTTGTATTAATAGGATTACTGTAATTGTCTCTTTCTCAATCATTGTATGTGGTGATCCTAACTATATTTTTAATATTTAACTTAAAATTTCTATTAAATTTCTATAATAATTTTTAACTTATAAACCGTTTCACATTAACCTATTTTCAACTTATCTAATATTCTCACAAGCTCGTTCCTTACACAATATCCTCTATCAATTTCTCCTTACTAAAGATAATATGAATATTAATACTGACTTATATAAGGTGTCAGACTAGTGATGTGGCAGCACCTTAATGTCCCTAAGGCGGTGGAGGCAACGTCGGGCTGATGTTGTGCTTTCTTTGGGATTGGGTTTGAGACATAGTCTACTCTCTTCCCCCAAGGTGTTACGCATTGACCCAGGTTCTCTTCTGATGGGAGAGTGGAAAAGAAGGATCTGCCTGCCTCAGATCTCCTCGCCCAAAATCACCATGTTGGCGGCCCCCAGGGAACGTCCTACCTAGCTCAGCTGGATGGTGACCCCGAACATCTAGTCAGGGTGTTGGGCAGGTGATGTCCCCCTCTCACCACACACTAAGCAGTCGGTTGTGCATATCTGGTCTTTGCTGGGGATAGCTGGTTCAGGACACCTCCACGAGGTTCCCACTGATCAACGTAGGCTCATTGCTTTGGGAAACCTAATTTATACTTAAGGTTGAGAGTCTTACCTCCATAACGCTGATATCACTATGGAGGAGCCAACTCTTACCGCCAAAGGTCAGGAAAAGGTGCTGGCGAGGAAGGGGCGGAGGGGGTTTCCCAAGCTACCCATTGATAACAGAATCGCTGACTAGTAGGGGTTGGTAGTCTCAAAATAATTGCTGTGTGTGCTTACAAATGTGGCTCTGCTCAGAGGTTACAGCCACATGCGAGGTCGCCAGGAGTTCCGCCGTTTGGTCTTGGGATGTGTCTTTGCGAAAAGTATTTCAATTATATGCGCGGAGCTAAATAGCCCCTTGTGGGATGGATACAGTATCACAATTCATTTCGAGGGACTCCTTAATGTATCTGGGCTGTAGTCGCATAGTATAGCCACCCTCATATATGACAAGGCGCGTGCTGGCAACAAGGCCCTGTAGCCATCAAAGACTCAAAAGGATAAACTGTATTACATCTCTATGCAACATCTATCTTTTACTGACTACATTCTGTACAGCATGGAAAAGGAATTATATTCTGTGTTAGCTGAGCAGTGGTTTCTCAGTCCCTGGATCTTGTGCACTTGTCCATTGCAAACGGAAAACAATTGAAGCTTATTTTTATCAGATCCCAAAAAAATAGTATTTTTTCCTTCAAAAACTACAACTAAAATCTTATTAAAGCTACACACATTTTTAAAAATCTATTACTACTGATGTTTTCCTATATTTGTCATATAATTTTATGTTTTGATTGCAGGTTTAGATTGGCTCATCACAGACATAATCATTTTGACAAGGAATCATTAAAGTGTCAAATATGTTCCCAAGTTTACCAGAGCATGCAGGATCTTGAAAACCACATGCACATTCACACTAACATAGACACATACAATTGTAATGAGTGTAAGTTGGTCTTTGACACCAGTAACGACTTACAAGAACATGTCAAGACCCATAAAGACCTTAGGAACGAAAACTCTTCAGGTGTTTCAAGTAAAATTATGTTGCATTCACCCATGGATGAAAGACCTGTGATAAAGTGCTCCAAGTGTTACAAAATTTTGAGCAGTAAACAAAACCTCAACTATCACATGAAAACACACATAAATGAGAAGAATTATACTTGCAATATATGTAATGAGTCATTTCTAACCCCCTCAGCAAGGAGTGTTCATTTGCGTGTTCATTTGGATAAAAAGCCATATATTTGTGAAGTTTGTGATGCTGGTTTTTTAACTGCCACCAGATTAAAACGTCATGAGTACATTCACACAAGAGATACTAGTTATGATGATCGTCCCTTCAGCTGTACAGTTTGCACTAAAGCTTTCCGCCGCAAAGATACATTATACTCACACATGAAAGTTCATACAACAGAACGTTTGCATTCTTGCAGTGATTGTGGCCGAACGTTTAAGAAAAGTAATGACAGGAACAGGCATAGGCGCAACAATTGCAAGATGTCACTTGCCAATGGCCAACCACCAACAGTTTACAGTTGCCCTATTTGTAAAAAGAGTTTCAATTCCTCAGCTAGTGCTTCAAACCATTTGGCATTTGTTCATGTCCTCAATAAAAACAGCACTGAAGAAAATAGAGTGCCTATAGGCACTGATGAGCCTATCATCAGTAGTCTATAAATGGCACACTAAACTTGGAACTTTTTAAACAGGGTGGCTGGCCTAAGAAAATTTAGGGAAACTTGGAAATATTAGGGATCAACTTATATCAATTTGGCAACTCTGGAAGTTTCATTTACTTAACATTTTTTCTCTGTTTTTTTATTGTCTTTATATGAAAAAGTAATTTCCATTAATAAAAAAAATGTATGTAACTGAGAAAGTGATCAAAAGATGGAGGTGTGAAGTGTATGAAGAATTGTATAAATAAGTGTATTTGTTCACTATCAAGGCCTAGCCCAGTCACCAGTGACTTTTCCCAAGGTTTGACCCAAGCTTTTGTCCTCAAGACCAATGAGACTCCTTTGATAATCTACAAGTGTATTAATATTTTAGTTTTAAAATTATTATTTTACCTGAAGCTTACTACCCGTCTGGGATGGACGGGTCAAGTCAAAATATCCAAGTAAATATTTATTTCAATTGATTTTGTCAATAATACCATAACAGCTTAACTGAAGATTATTTTAGGCCATTTGTAAATTTATAGGTCCAATTGTTTGTGTATGATTTTTTTCATAATTTTTTGAAAATATTTTATTCTGTACTCTATATTAATTTGTTAACCTCATGATGAAATTTATTTGAAATGAGGTTTTGTATCAACGAAAACTTTATGCCCAAATGTGCCTTAGCAAAAAACTGCTATGTACACATCTGCCCCATATTGGGGCACGTGTACTAGAAATGTTGTGCAACTATAAATTAAATAATGTAACACAAATTTATATTTCAAGGTTTGAATAGCTTTGTGGTAGATTTATAGGGGTATAAAGAACATAGGTTCTGATATTTGTATATATGAAAATAAAATTTTAAAAATAAAACTTAATTTCTAGATGTGTATTTTAATTTCTTATATATTTGCCTATTGTTTTGTGTGTGACTAAGAATGGATTTGCACCAGCAAGTATCCTAACAATAATCTTGTTTTGTGTGCAGTTTCAAAACATTTTGGAAGAAAAAAAACTAATACTTTAAAAATTTATTGTAAATCTTTATTTTCTCTCATTGCTCTAAAATCATTTTTGTTGTTTGAATCGCAAAAATGAAGAATTTGTCTGTTTACCATGAGCATTATGTGATAAATACCCCAGACAGAGTTCTGAAATTAAAAAAAAATAGTGGGTCTGTGCACAATCATGTGCACCTCAAAGCCAGAATTTTGAAATTTTGATTATAATTTTTTAAATTTATTAAAAAAAACAAAAAATAATGAAATAATAAGGCCGTGAAAAAGCCTTATAGCATTCAATTTGTGTAGTTTGGTTGCCATGGAGAGTAAACAAGAGTTTGTATTCACAACAACCTCATCTTCTCATGTCGCCATTATTATTATAGGTCTAATAATTGTCAAATGTTGTGATTTATTTATAATAAATATCTTAAGTATAAATAATTTTTTACCTGTAAACCTTTTTACCCTACACCCTTATACCTTTTATACAACTTTTTAAACGTTTTACTCTTTTTATCCTAAAATATTTCTCTGAGGCTAAGCTGGCTAATTTATGTAAAATAGGGTAGAGAGGCCAAAAATGATAAAAGTAAATCTAATAAAAAAAAGGGTAATAAGACCAAAAGGGCAAAAATTGTATGAATGCCCAAAACTGACTAAAATGTCAAAAAGTGCAGAAATGAGCAAATATGGTGAAAAGGGCAATATTTAAATAAAAAAAAGTTTAACGGTTAAAAGGGATAAAAGGAAAAAAAAGGTAAAGGGACAAAAAGTTAACGAAGTAGAAACGGTAAAAAGGTTAAAGAGTAAAGACGGTAAAAAGTAAATAATAAAAAAAAAGGGGTTTGGAAGGGTAAAAGATTAAAAAGCCACACAAGGGGTGTGAAGGGAAATTTCACTTCCATAGCTAGTATACGGCTTTCTTCTCTTTTGGATAAGGTACAGGTTTCCATGCTGTAAGTAGTCCTTGGGATGAAACAGCTGTTGTATAGGGCCTGTTTTGAGTGCATCCCAGAGTAAATTTCACACTTGGAGGTAAAAATGCTACCCTTTTTGTGACTTCTGAGTGAGCACTTGCATCCTGGGATATTACTTCTCAGATATTGCAACTGTTCCAGATTGTCCGGCTTTACTCCATCCAGGCAGATGTTAGTTTCCTTCTTTTGTCTACTGACCCTCATCACTACAATCTTACTCCTGCTAATTTTTAGATCAAAATTTGTAAACTCTTTGTTCCATTGTTCTAGTTTATCCTCCAACTCTTATTCCTCCTTTCCCTAGATCACTACATCATCTGTGAAAGCAAACACTGACAAATCAATTGAAGGGTTGTCCTTTCTCATGAGTTCGTCCGTGATAACGATGAACAGAAGAGGTCACTGCACTTCCTTGCTGGACCCCTCTGGTGGTTGTAAGCCATCTTGATTCTCCCTCCCCCTCTCATACGCAGCTCTGGCACTGTTTGTACAGCATCTGCACTTTCCTGATAAGTAGTTCTAACACAAGGCGTTTCCCTAGTGATTATTGCTAATCAAAACAATATTTTGAACACATTCTAATAAATATGTAAAAATACAAAACTTTTGCTGATATATTAAAATTCTAATTTATTTTCACTATAACACTTTCTAGAACGTGCTGATGACCAAGGCCGGACCCCTCCCCCCCTCGCTGCGCACAAGACATTGTTCATGATCCCCTGGTTGTAGAAATGTATACTTTATAGCTAATTTTTTTGTCATTTTGGAATTAAAGGTCATATTTTCTTGATGTTCATTGTTTTTTAGTCATTTTTAGAAATTTTTGAGATATTTTAAGGCATTCGCCAGGAATAAATACATTTTTAAATGCCAGAGATATTTTATAAATGCATAAACACTCAAACATAGAATGTATTTTTTCAACACTAAGTTGTCTGAATGAGAAGATAATGTAGGCAATAAACATTGTATCATCTTTGCTTGTATGGTTAGAAAATACATATTACTGGTGAGACAATGCAACTAATCTGTAGAGGGTTGGCTGGAAGGTGGTAGCAATTACTTCTGAAGCAGATATTTGTAAATCAATATTATAGTTAACAAAATGCTAGAGTATAGTTGTTAAAGGCTTTTCATTGCACTTACATTATTTTATAAGTGTGTGTATGAGATTTTGTCATTTGCAGTTATTACAAGCTTTGTTGATATTGTTAGAAAATTTCTTGAAAATTCAAGGTCATTTATTAGAATGCTTTAGGTCATTTTATAGGTCTTATTTGTAGGTAATCAAAATCTGGGCCCTGCTGATAACATTTCAACTAACTTTTGGTAGGAAATTCGACTTTTAACATTTTTTGAACATATCATGTAAGCTTGTCAAGAACTGTTAGCAACATTGAAGTGTTGTATAAATCAAAAAATGTTTCCTTCAGTTTAAAATTGACACTTCTGATGAGCCACTGATTAGAAAAATTGTCTGAGATGTACAACTTTTGATTTTAGCTAAACCGTTGAACAATCCTTGCAACTATTAGTAGAAATGTGTTTTTTCAAATAAAATGGTTGAAATAAAAATATCTTTTAGTTTTCGCTAACATTTATTTTGAATGTAGTACATCTTATAGCTACTGTGTGAATAAAATGAGTATTGTGTACTTTATGGTGCTTGTTTATTCCTATCTTTTATATATAATTGTCAATTGGTTACCAATGTCTAACTATAAACCCAAAATAAAAAATGAAATTAATCATACACCTTTGTGACAAGATTAATATTTAAAATTAATGAATTCTAGGGGTGTGAGAAATCCACTTTTTCAATATGAAGTGAAGTGGAATCGAATAATATAAGATATTCCTGAAGCTGAGTCGAAGTTCGAATGTTTAATAGTGGATAAAAATATAATATACTTTTCATATTTAGGTGTTAAATATAATTTTAAAAAAATATTCTATATTGCAAATGTAATTAATATAACTCACCTTACAATTATAAATTAAGTTAGCATCACAAAATGTTATATATCTCTTTATATAATTACTTCACTATAATTATAACACTAATTTGTGGTGAAATAACATAAGGAAATTAAAAAAATAAATAAACATACATATGTATTTAAACTTTAAATATTATTTTTGGCAAAGCTTAGTAATTGTTAAATCTATAAATTTACTCTAAAATTGAAGGTGAAGTGAACAAATATTAGATGTTTTTGAAGCTTCACACACCCATAATGAATTCTCTTTTGCCCAATAATAACTGGGCTGTTTCATCCCAGCCAACACTCCCCAAATACCCCCCCATCAGAGTCCTGCATCCTATTTAAATATGCCGCTATAATTGTTTTACATAAAGCTATAACATTCCTTTTCAATTCAACTTATTCTTTACCTGATGACAAAACACTCAATAATGAAAGTATTAGACAAAAACAAATATTTAGGACACATAAATAATTAAAAATATGAAAAATTGCTTTGCATGTAATGTGATCAAATAAATGTTTGTAATTTCCTAATAGTTTTCTTCAACTTGGGGCTATCAAGTTTTGCTCGGTGTTATTAGTGGAACTTTTTGTTTACCTGAAACTCTATTACTGTTTAATTTCATTTCACTGTACTCCTCCTGACAAAACACTTATTTCCATCCATGTATTTAGAAATACAACATTTAACAAAAGTGTTGATATATATTTCCACAATGTTGGGCACTGGCAGAGTAAGGTAACTGTAGGCCTAATTTCACATCTAGGTGTGAGAATATGATTCTATGCCAAATGCCATGAAGATGTTTTAGATGGTTCTTGAATGGCTGAGTGGCCACTCGTGGCTGTGAAGTGAACCTATCTCTATATGACAAGATTGAGTTGATTCTTCTCGCCCTCATTGTGCTTGACCAACCTGCCGGTCTTTTGCCTTTGGCCCCATGTTAATGTTGTTGTTAAATGCTGTTTGAATGTATCCAACACCAACATTCCTCTCTTCCTTAAAAGTTCCACACAACATTTTACCAATTAATCATCAGCTCATTCGTCATCCATCCTCTATACCAACACCGATCTTAAATCCCTGCTAATTGTAGCGTCTTTTTGGTGCGCATTACATCTTACTACTTTTCCGAGCAATTTACATTTTAAAATAACACATGACGATATTTTTTTGCCATCAGCCAAAACTTCTAACATCACATCACACCACATTCATTCCTAGCACTTTTAATGGTGAGTGATTTTGCGACATTTTGTCACTTACAACAATATTATTAATTGGGCATGTCAAAGTGAATGGCGTCTTGTCAGCATTGTCCATTTGTGGTATGAGATTGCTGGGAGTCTCCCCAGCTTCAGACTACGTTCCCAAGCACTTCCTCTCCTGCCTTTTAAAGCTTTAATGTTAGTGGTAGGGTTGTAAGGCCCCAGGAAAGAACAGTCTTAAAGCCGAAGAGCCATTTCTTTTTGAAAACATTACAATTAATCTACAGAAACAAGGGAAACTTAAGACTTAAAATACAATCTCCAAGCTCAAGCGTACATGACTTATAGTGTGTGTGCAGATGGATGTGCCAATGTTTCCAGATGTGGGGCATAAGTGACATCCACCTCCATGTGGGGCCCTTGTAGGGACTGAAGTCATACCATGGATTGAGAATGAGGTCCGTGAGCCATCTTCACTAGTACGCAACCTGTACAAGTTTAGAAAATACACTTCGGGTTAGCGGTAGCCTGTCGAGTGGGGGCACCAAAATTTTGGAGTTTCTAGTAGGTTGGGTGTATGCTTTTACCTAACTGATTTCAATGGAGACGATGTAGGTGCTGAAGAATCGTGGCTTTTAGGGTCAAATCTGATTACTGTACGGTCGGCGGGTTTTGGAACTTATAGTCAAGTCTTCACTGCCCGAGGCCTCTGAGCCCCTAATTTCAAAGTGTTCTTGAATCTGTTGGTGTTTTCTGATAATTTTTTTAAAAATTGTATTATATATCTTGAAAAGAAATAAAAATTTCAAAATATTCTGAAGGCTTGTGAAGTTCTTTGCTCAAAATATCCATTACATCCCATAATACATACAAACCAACCATTAGTTTAAAATCCCATCTTTGTGCATAAATATTTCGATGCAATATGTCATCTTCCCTCGTCTTCATTTTCTACAATTCTATCATATTTATTTATTTACATATTATAACATGCTTAATGCACTTTATTTTATATACATAAATGAATCACCTGCCTTTCACACACATCCTTAACTTGCTTTCAAACTCAATCAAACGGCCATTTTAGGGGTGTGCAAAGTCCAATTTTTCCATACAAAGTGAGTGAACATATGAAATATTCTAGAAACCAAATCAAAGTTCGAATAATTTTTTGTTAGTTTTTTTACACTTGAAAAAATATTGTTATTTAAATTACTTTATGCACTAAAATTACATGGAAAATGTTTTATTGCAGGATTGTTTGTAATATTTTGTTTTAATTTGATAAATCAAGGTACTATCTACAGCATGCAATTCATTTACTTCAGATTCTTTCCATATGAATATTAATGTGTAATGTACAAAACAGCTCAGAATGGCAGTAATTGAACATAAATTGAGTATTTTTTAGCAGTCAATATTTTTCCCGAAGTGAAGTCGAAGCTGAAGTTTGTTTCAAAGCTTTGCACACGCCTAGAATCTTTAAAAGATTCTCATGTATACTTAGCCATCTAAAGTTTGTTATTATTTCTTCACACTGCTTCTGTAAGACTAGACATTATTCCTGCTCCACAGTTATTATTTATTCATCAATTTAATTCATAATTGATTTGTAACTTGCATTATAAACACACTTAAGTTATTTTAGAAAATATTTTAATGTTCTTTATTCCATAATTTTTAACACAATCTGCCATAGTGTTAATAATAGAAGAAATGTCAACTTCTGGTTTTCTAGATCCGAATTATTAAATTTTAACCTCCATTTTTAGATTCTCAATTCAAATTCCTCAACATATATAAATCTCCGATACTAAAGTGTAACAGCAAAACAATCAGGATCACAATGAAAAATTACCCAATTATGATTGTTGCGATTTCATTTAAATACCAGAATTTTCGTTGACTGGGATTTGGGAAATAATAATAATACAAAATATCATGGAATCTAGTTGAAAAATCTAGTAAACTTTATCACTTAAATAAAAAAATATCACCAAGACAAAAAATATATTTATCCCTATAAAAAAATGTATACTTCCCATTGTTCTTTACTAACAAAATCACTTAAAATAACTAAACATCATTAAAAAAACTTCTAAAACAAGACAATAGAAGTTATTCCCATTTTTCTGAATGATAAGACTGCAGCTAGTTTCACTTTATGATGACCTTTCTTCTTTGCTTGGCAAACGGACTTTGAAAAGGAGGACCTCAAAACTACTAAGTGGTTGGCCATACAAGTCCAAGCTAGGAGGTGGACGTAGCTGATGTACAAGTGCCAAGGTCAAAAGCTATTCTACGGTTGAATGGCTCAATAATGAAAGAGAAGTAGGCTTGCACCGGAGTATTGTACTAGTTTCTAAAAGACTAGCCACAACACTTTTTTTTTTTTTTAGCAAATAGTCCTTGACTTTTTAAAAACCTTTTGTTGAAAAAAAAAATCTTATATGTGAATAAAATATGTTTCTCTTCTTGTATTAATAAATGCTATGGAAAAAAAACCATTTTAAATCTTACCAGAAGACAGCCTCCAATATTGTAAAAAAATTTTTAAAAAAATGTTATTTTAAGACAAAATTATTTAAAGTTAACTGTAGTAAGGATTAAACTTTTCATCAGGAGAGATAGTTGGTTTCAAATCTTGAGTACAGTAGACATCAGCAGATAGGTATTACACCAACACCCACACCGCCTTCATGAGCACACATGGGTGCCACAAATGACCAAGAGTCTGTGTTCGGATCATACACTTCCACTGTGGACAGGTTGGTAACACCATCATACCCGCCGATGGCCCACAGTTTGCCCAAGTTGGCGACAAGAGCGACGCGGCTTCGCATGACATTCATCGGTGCCACATACTTCCACCTGAAAAATAATTTCAAACAAGTATTAGAATACGATAATGTTATATTTACGATATTATTTATTTTATTAATAGTTTTAGTATCATTCGTTATGCTCATTTCTTAATATTCTCTCTGCCCATTGAAAAATTGATCATAGAGGGTAATTACTTTAAATGAAAATCCCCTTGAATTGAATTTATTTTATAATTAATCACTTCTAATTAATTATCTGATTGCATCACACAAGAACAGAATCCTTGCACCAGAGTCCCTCTACATTTTAAACCAGAATGACCGTTTAACTGGACCCAACCCAACATAATACCTCGGTTGGACTGCATTTTACTGGTCAATTAATTCCTACCCTTCTTCACCTTGTTTGAATTTGCACCAAATAGGAACCTGACAAATTCAAACTGTAAAGAAGGTACTCAAAGCTTCTTCATTTCTCCTTCATGTTCGTTAGACCGGCAACTCTGTGTAGTCAAGTTAGTGAATAAAAAAACAGTGTTTTCAACTATTTAAACATTACCGACAACATTTATCTCTCATAATGTGCTGATTATTAACTAACATTAATTTGTGATATAAATGTGTATTATTATTATTATTATTATTATTATTATTATTTAGCACTGCGTCTTACTACCCTAAATGTGTGTGTAGATTTTTAAGGAAATGCAGGAGTATTTACCTGGAGATTCATCAACAACAACAACAACAACAACAACAACAACAACAACAACAACTGTTTCCAGTCTGTGGCCAGATCAGTTTAATAAAATGCCTCCATCTTCCACTCTTCTTTCTCGTTTAACTGCTTCCATTCTTCTCCTCTCACTTGCACATTTTATGTTATCAGCTTCTCTCATTTCTTTCTTGGCCTCCCTTGCGGTCTTTTTCCTACATACTTCATTGCTTCCTCTACTATCTCATATACTCCCTGACTCCTACTCTTTCCCGGGATAACTTCATTCCTAATCTTGTTTCTCCTCACGACAGCTAATATGCTCCTCACAAACTTGATTCCCACGGCCTCCATTTTGTGAATGGTTCAAATGTTTGACATTGAAGAGGCCTATTGGTAAACAAATGAAAAACTATATATGTAGGAAGATGACAATTTACCGTATTTACCTCGATATAAGACGAGTTTTTTTTTTTAGTTTGGTTTGCTCAAAATCCTGAGTGGCTGTACTTGGAAAATGTTCAATCAAGATCAATATTTGTTTGTAGTAGTACTCAACAGCCGATGTTTTTAGATTGGAGCCTATTTCGTCGACTCGCTGTTCAAGGTCCAGATTTCTCTCCTGCTTTCAGCTAATGTCAGGTCAACAATATAAGGCTGCTTTTGGCGTCCTCAATCTTTCAGTAGCAATGAAAGTGAACGATAGTGTATGTGCATTAAACTTTTTTTACCACACATCTTTCATCAACCTCTTCTTGTCTAGGATACCAGTGACAGAGAGGTTGGAGTGTGAACCTCGATTAGGTATATTGAGGTGGTATTTTATAAATAGTTTACCACTCCTCTTGAAGACAAATGCCTAATTTCGTCCTTCCTCAAGCCCTATCCCATAAGAGCAAATATATTGATATAATGAGTAAGACACAAGATGTAAATCACAGAATCTTTACAAAACAAAACTGTGTCAATCCTATTCTTTTGAGCAGTGGAAAGTACTATTTGCATTAAGAATTTTGCAAATGTATTTTAACTTCACATAATTCTATATTTTAGACAGTTAAAAAGTCTTAGAACAGATCATCTTACACATTATTCACAATAGATTAGTACTCACTGATTCGTAGCAGGATCAAACATTTCCACCGTCTGTAGAAAAGTAGAACCATCGTAGCCTCCGCAAACATACAGCTTGCTATTTAGAGAGGCTACACCAAGTCGGCATCGCCTCGTCAGCATGGGCACTACAGAAGACCACTGTCCCAACAGGGGGTCGTAGCGTTCCACCTAAACACACATACTTTCAATCAAATTAAGTCTTATAATATGTACTCCATGGTCAGGAGAAGTATCTGAAAACAATACCTCATATTTATGTTATCTCCCTACTATTACTATCAAGATTTCCTCTTTTAGGAAGTTGCGTTGCGCGTTTCACACTCCTCCCTGATGAGTTCCAATAGAGTGAAACTCTTGTAGCCGATGATTTCCGCACGTCCATCCTAGGCTTTGCCTTAAAATATGAGTGAAGAATGACCCTGGGCACGGGACAAATCCTGGATAGCTGAGTGGTTAGAGCATCGGCGTACTAAGCCAAAGGTCCCGGGTTCGAGTCCCGTGTCCAGGTGTAATTTTTCAATTTTCAGGATATAATATCTAGATGGAGTAATCCTCACTAAAAGCATAAATAATAGCTATTTAATAGCTATTTATATATAGCAATATATATATTTATATATAGCAATAATAATAGCTATTTAATTCTTAACTGTTTAGCCTTGTTCCATTCAATGATCACAAAATTATGCAAACCCAGATTTTAAAAGTTAAACTAATCTGAAAATCAAACACGTGCCTCACCAAGGTTAGAGACTCATTCAACTTGATAGCGCATGCGCAGAACCTCCCAACTCGGCCAACATGTTGGGTTGGTCGTTTATTATCTCCAACAAATGATCCAATAAAACTTTTTTCTCTGACCCGCTCTCCCAACACCAACAAGTTGGGAGTGCGTTTATATTGTAACACAACTTGTTGGGATCGTGTTGGCCAACGTGTTGTGTTACAATATAAACTAGGCTTTAGAGGGGAAAGTCAGGCACACTATTCTTGTAGCTAGTCTTATACACAAAGTGGGAATTAGAGTTGAGAGTCAGGCACACTATCCTTGCAACAAGTCATCTCTAGTTGTACGTCAGAGTAGGGTTAGCTGTAGTGTAGAGAGGTGGGGGAAGTGCGATGTGATGGACCTGCAATGTATTTGTTCCCAAAACGCGATGTAATGGTCATACGATGTAATGGACATGCAATGTAATGGACATGCAATGTAATGGTGCCCACCCGCAGGTGACAGCTAACAGAAGGTTCTTTATTGCAAACATTGACTGAAAGTGACTGATGTCAAACTATTTGGGATTAATTATTATTTACTTACTAATACTTAATATTACATCCCTAATAATTACTGTATAAATGACGTAGAAAGAACAACATATATTTATAAAACTACTAGCGGACCCGACAGACGTTGTCCTGCCCGAACATTGGCTTTTCGTTTGCGTGGCATAATTGATTTCGATAATAAAAAAAATACTATGTGATCATCACAATTACAAATTCACAATGAACTCCAATTAGTGAGTAACACAAATATTACAAATTCAGTGTTTGTCAAGACAACATACAAAATAAAACATTTTTTCATTTTTGGCATTTCGCCCACAACTCCACAAATATCAGCTGTATCGAAAAACAAATATAACTATAAATTATTCTCAAAAGTTCAATTATTCATGAACTTTTCAGAAGGTTTTAACGGTCAATTATTGATGAACTTATAATTTTTTTTAACTGTCAATTATTAATATTATATTCATTATTATAAATATTGGGGGGTGGTGGTGGTGGTGGGGTGAAATGTTGAGAAGTATTATTTTCACACTTGTTTCTTGTTATAACTGGCCACTTAAATAAATAATCCGACACCTTAGTTCATTCGGCAGCGCGTTTGTCTACTGAGCTAAGGGTCCCGGGTTCGATTCCCCGCATGGCTGAAAAATTTATCATTGGTGAAATGTGGGTTAACCTTTCACAGTGATGAATTAACGGCTGGGGACTGGATGTTGTGCCTGCCCTAGTCTTAAAATAGATTACAAGGCATATGAAGCTACTACAAGCCTAGCAAGCCGGTGGTGGAAAATATAATAAAAAACTGACCCTGGCCACGGGTTGGAAACTGAAATGGATGTAAAAAAACTTAAACAAATACAAGTTTTTATAGCTTAAGAGAGAGAGAAAGAGCGTCATAATAAATATTAGTGGCAAAAACGTTTTTATTTTGCTAACAGCACATGAACACAACCGACAAGACGGTTTGTATTACCACATCAACCGCCTTTGTTTCGGCTGGGTTCACCATCTTGATTTCAGAAGAGCACGTCACATTTCAGAAGCTCTCGTTTGAAAAGCATTTTTAAATGAACCACAACAAATTAAACATCCAAATGCTTATTTTCATAAATTCTTGCTTCAATAATGTAAACGGTTAGTAGTTTAAAACAATTTTTTTTTGTGTGTGAATATTCCTCCTGCCAAAAGTAACAACAAATCAACTTAAGGTCTTTAAAATCATATGATATTACGAATGGATACATGCTAACTTTCCCTAGATGTCAGGTACCACCTCTCCAGCCGTGGATGCCATATAGTTATTTTCCGTTTCACTTGAGTAATGGTAAATTGTAAATTTACTCAACATAACCTTTTATCTCTAGTGATCTTGCTCTAATCCAACATAACCATTTTGATTAAGTATTATTTTTAATATTTACATTCTTTAGTTTTTTTAACCACATAATGGTATGACATATAAATAAATAAACAACATATTTTTGATGTTTGTTAAAAGATTGAAATGATAAATATCAAGGAATCTAGAAGTGAAAAGTTGAGATTTAAATTTAATAAATGAGATCAAGAAAAACAGTAACTGTGACATCTCTAGTGAATAGGTGTAATTTTAATTAATTTCTTAATCTTTTTTTATTTATTTTAAATTTCGCCAAAATAAAGTGAGCATTTCCCCTGATAAAGTGAGCTAGAAATATGTCATAAATAGTAGTAAAAGTGCCTTGTTCCCTGATCTACATAATGAACATGTCATACCACCTCACCGAGTCAAATATAGACAGTCCATCATGTCCACCGAGAGCGTAGATAAAGCCTTGGAAAGCGGCCACGCCCCCGGCACTACGGTGTTTGAGCATGCTAGCTACCGGTGTCCAATTGTCAATGTCTGGAGTGTAGCACTCCACAGTGTTGAGGGAAGACACTCCATCGTAGCCCCCGCATGCAAACAGTCGGTCATTGAATGCCGCAGCACCTACAGCACTGTTCAAATATCACCCTTTTACAATATGGCTGGACAGTTAAACTTTGGTGGAACAACTCTTAGATAAAAATTAGTTTAAATATTATTAGTGCAAAGTCAACTATTCTTGAATCCAGATCTAAATTCAAATGTTTGTTGTTAATTGTTTTATAATTGAAACAATATTATATTAATCTTATTTATATAACTTTATAGGTTAAGATAAATTAGAATTTTTTTTTTTGCACAATTGTTTGTAACAATTTGGTTTTAAGTTGATAAATAAAGTTACTATACAATTCAATCAAATTTTTTCATATGAATTATGAATATTAATTTATAATGTAAATAACAGCTCCAAGTAGGGATAATTGAACATAAATTGAGTATTTTAGTTGCCAATATTGGTGAATGATTGGTAAAACCTTGTAATTGTTGAAATTAGAACTTTTTCAAAGCTGATAATTTTTTCTAAGCTAAATCAAAATTTTGAAGCTACGCGCATTCTTAAATATGTATATTTATATTATATTTAATTGGAATAGCTTCCAGCAACTTTGCAGGAGTGTGCAAATATTCAAAGTTTGGAGTAATTTTAAACGAATGCCCAAATATTTGACATGAAATTTCAAATAGCAAGCTAGTAGTGTCATAAAACTCTTTAAAGTTCCAAGTCTAGTATGTTTTATGACGGCAGCTGGTACAAGCTAAGTAGGTAGTTGGAACAGGCTAAGGGTATTGGTGGTAACAACAAAGAGGTGGAGACAGAAAGAAAGGAGAAACTAGTGTCTTTGTAATAAAAGTAATTTATTTTCATTGTGACAGTTTAAATCTTAATTTACTATATGAAATTAAAAGAGAGCCTGAAAGATGTATAGAAATATAATCATTATATTCTACTCTACAATTTTGTGGCCATGTAAATGAGGGAGTACGAGGTAAATGTCAACCATTTATGAGTTGAGCGGCTTTAGTCTGTTGTTAGTGAGCCAGACTGGGAGTAGAGATGAAAGAAGTGTTCAATTAGAGCACCTTTAATATGGATTCACACTCAGAGGAGTGTGCACCAGACGTGTCGAGTTGTTGGCATTCAGAGCTTGGTAAAAACCTGATCGGCACACAGCCCTGTGAGATTGAATTAAACAACTGTCTTACAAAGTAGCTCAGATAGGAATGACCTGTTCGAGATTGTATGCAGCACGACATTGATGACGTACATTGCTGTGAGTGTGAAGCCTACTGCATGGGGTTAAAACTAGAACATACTTGATACTATTTTCTGCTAATCTTCTAATTCATTTGAATCATTCGGTAATCATTTGATATTTCACTGTTTAATTCAATAAAAAATGCTAATTGCACATCCCTAGTTCTTTGTATTTTAAGATTCAAAAGAGTTCAAATTTAAAATTCAATTTTTTTCATCGTTTTTAGTTGCTGGTTCTTAGTGGCTTCCCCGACATAATTGCAGGACAAGCTTAAAACTATACACCAAACAATTAATTTATAACTTAACTTTTTCTTAAAGAAAAACTTATTTTTGAGATATTTTGTTTTACTTGTGATGAAGATAGAGGAAAGGTGTGTATAAACATATAAAAGAGAATTAACACAACATGGCTTCTACAGTGAAAAGAAGAACACGATTCACACTTTACATTGCTGCCAATGAACAAAGCGGAAATGGCTGCCATTTTGTTCAATGGCAGCAATTAAAGGTGTGAACAGTGTTCTTTTCACTGTAAAATCTAAATTGTGCTTGTTCCTTGAAGCCACAACTCATAAATGGAAGTGCTATTTTAGCAATACTAAGTGTATGCAAAACCTGTATTTACAAAATTGTGCGAGTACCTTCTCCTGCACCGCATGGGCGTTATTCTGTTCCACACTCTCTTGAGCGGATCAAAAACCTCCACGGCAGACAGCCTCTCCTGGCCGTTGTAGCCTCCAAGTGCATACAGTTTGTTTCGCATAACTGCGACCCCCACACGGCTGCGCATCATACTCATGGCCTCTGCCAACTGCCAGCGTCCTGCGGCGGGGTCAAACACTTCCACTGTGCTCACAGAGTCACCTGCCACATAATGGAACCTCTTCTAACATGACACGAGCATTAAACCAGCTCATTTACAAACCCTGTTGGAACAATAACGTCACACTTAGACCTGCTTCAGTGATCACTCTCGCAATAGACTGATTACAAGGATATCAGGATATGAATCCTGGTTGAGTGTACTTAGAATGGTTTTACACTCTCCTGCCACACATATGTGGATACACTTCCTCTAAATTTAACATTCCTTATCCTTAACACAGTAGCATAATTAGTACATATGCATACATCCCAAACGAGCAATGAGACGGGTCAAAAAAAAACAGCACATGCTAGCCTCAACATATGGCAAGAGTAGAATCTCGAGAGAATTTTTAATCTACCAAAAAAGTTTTCATCCTCCAATCATTAAGTTTGCAACACTGTGGCCAGCTTCTTGTTCAGTCTACTACTTCCTAAGAAATATACCACGTGACATTAACATGTCTTTGTATTTGTAACTGTGTATTCCATTTTTATTTTCACTTTGTTTTCTACAGTTATTGTAATACATTTATTTAAGGATATTATAACATACTTAAAGGACCTGTGAGGTCATATAACACAGTGTGGTGGGTGAAGAGATCGTAGAAAGCAAATGGCAACGCTGAAAATTGAGCGTAATGCGACGCCTGGTTCTAGAGATATCCTCGCTACTGTACAAGCGAGCAGGCTGTTATGACATCACGGTAGGCTATCGCACGCTGTCCGTTCACCTGCCAAAGTTATGCTCCGAGCCATCTGTGTCTTGTGTCGCTGGGGATTGGAGTAGAAAATTAGTGTTTAATATCATGCCGTCCCAATGTTGTGTTTTTTATGTGTTCGAATAGTGCTGATGAAAATAAAGATATAAGCTTTCACAATTTGCCTAACAGGGAAAGGTCGCCATGGAGATATAAAGCATGGTTGGATAGAATTAGTCGCAAAGCATTTCTCCCGGGGAAAACTGCCAAAGTGTGCTCACATTTTACCAATGATGACTTTGAAATTTCATCCATGTATAAAACAAAACTTTTAAAAATCAATACTCCACTTTTAAAAATCAATACTCCAAATCAGTTAAAAAAAAGAGTGCGGTTCTCACAATAAAGCTGAAAGGAGAAGGATCACCTAAGAAGAAAGCGATCGCAGGCGAGCTGGACAAACCAGCATGTGAATTTACTAGGCAGGTTATTAAAAAAAAGTGCACAATCATATTTTTTGTGACTGATTGACATTGTGGCAATCGAAAAATGATGCGTACTAAGTTCAGTACAATAATCCATGAATTTGACTTATGGCATATCTCCAAATCTTTAACAAAAAAGCTTAAAGCAGCAGGAAGTGAGTTTGAACTTATAAAAGACTGTACATCAAGTATTATAAATCACCTATGGTGGTATTCACAAACATACGAGGGAAATGATGAGGTTCTCATTGAAAAATTCACCTCCACTTTAAAGCATATCAATGACACCCATACTTGGATCAGCGATAAATATATAAATGGCCGCGCACACGAAGAACTCAGTGATAGTGACAGAAAAGAAATGGTTTAGAAAGTCTAAAGAAGATTTCCATGTTATTTCCAAAATTATCAGATGTACGGCACACAAAAATTTATTGTCACACTAGCAAATTAGAATCATTCCACAGTGTTGTGCTAAAATATAAGCCTAGAAGAGAAATCACTTCAATTATGATGGAATGGTTGCACGTACAGTACTATCCATAATGGATTTCAATTCAAAGTTATAGAAAACCATGCTAGATGGAAACTCAAATATTCTAAACCATTAAAGAAATGGGTTGGTGTAAACACTTACAAGGCAAAAACACGTGATTGGAGAAACGAAATTCTTTCTGTGGTGGAGGCAGTATGAGATAGTCGCCGCTTCAAGATGGACAATGACTCATATGCAGCGACTGACGTACCAAGGTGTATTGCTCCTGTACCTCGACCACAGTCCTTAGGTGAAATTAATAAGTTTTCAAGATTCCATAGTGTTTTGTAAACATTGACATTTTTAAAACTTTATTTAAGCACAGCATAGGGACTGAATTTTATTGTATATTATTACAAGTGTTTTTTCTGTTGATTCATTTTTTATATTGTATTTTACGCAGTATTTAAAATTACATAGTATGTATCATGTAATATAAATAAAATACAGAAAATTGTCAATATTTATAGAAAGTCTGTCGCATAATATTCAGTGCAGGCAGCCTTAACCTCTGAGTTTGAATCCTTTAGAAATACTATTATGTTTGGGATATCTGTTCTGTATTGCACTAACTGCACAAGATGGAATTATTACACGGTTTCTATAACCAATAGCAGTCCATGCAATCATCCAGGAGACAAACTTCTTATAAGCAGCGTAGCGCCAAGTTCTGTTTATGGGCCTGTCTGAAATGAGGGGGGCGTTTTTTGTTTATTTTTTTGTTTTCAGGCTTAAATTATGTTATGTCATTGTTTGCACTACACTGCCTAGGACAATCTGTTAAATGAAGGATTAAGTGTAATGCACTGATATTGATATGATTTATCAGTTTTAACATTGTCAATCTCACAGGAACACACACATTCCTCGTCCGTTACCATGTTTAAACACAATCCTTACAAACACCGACTTCCTGAATTAGATCGCCCTGCTTTATTTAGAATAATTTAATCACTGTCACTACCAGTAGATGAATCATCCTAAGCATTTCTTATTTCAGGTTCAAACTGATATGGTTCGATATTCGCATCCATAATGTCTGCCACAGTGTAACGAAGAAAGAGCACAAACAACAAATAACACAGACCGGTAACGTGTGCTTAGTAGAAAAGTCGCGCTGTAACTGCTAGGCTGCAGCTGGCCTACGATGTCACGCCTGACTCCACTGAAAACTTCCGAGCCGCGTATCTTTGGAACTAAACCACTCGCACGTCATTTTTTGCTAAATAGTTTGTGTGACATGATCTTCCGAGTTAAAGTATCACTGAAATTTGAGTTTTTTAAGCTCACAGGTCCTTTAAGGGTCTTTGTTTAATTTATCTAGATTTATATCTTATATAACTTGATATATAAAAAGAAATAATTTTTAAATATATTTAATCACTTTTAAGTTTAATTTCAAATATAAAATATAGTTCACATGTTTTGTTGTAAAATTATTTTAAAGATTTGTCCTAAGCAGGATTATAACCAGTAATATAACTACTACAAATGTGAGACATCTAAATTAACTGTAATGCACATAATAACGCAGAATATCAAAAATTGAAAATAAATGTACACAGTATTTTAGGCATACATTATTTTTATGGTGATGCGTCATTGATGTTGAAGCAAGAATATTTTTTTAAATTATAGTCAAAATTTACCAAGATTCACACAACACTGTTCTAAAATTAAGCTAGTTTGTGAGTTGTGTGCTGATATAATTATTAAATACAGAGAGTGAACACTATCCATCCCAAATAAATATTTAATTTGTGGGTGTAAGAGAAATTAACTTAATCCATGGCTATCGAGATTCAGACTCACTAAGAAAAATTTGTTGTCCTAGTGCTAAAACAATTCTTTTTAAGTTACACTTTTATTGATTATATTTGATAAATCAGAAACCTGTGCTTGGGATAAGGGTCAATTTTAAGGAAATGTAAAAGCTATAAGCTATTAGTTAGTATTTAACTTGCTTATGATTTTAAATTTTTAATCCTCTAAAGTTGATTTTTTTAACCCAAAATTGGTATTATGAACAATAGCGTAATCTTATCATGAAACTGCAGGCTCATTACTGAACTTATCTGGAATACGGTCTAGCACAAGGGTCACAAACTAGCAGCCTCCAGGCCGGCCGCAAACATATTTTGTTTGCCTGCGCAATGTTTAAAAATAACTTTAGTTAGTTTTATTTTTCAAAGCGTCCTAGTACCCATTCAGGTTATAGACATACATTAATTATTATTAGTGAATAGGGATGAAGAAGGTAGCTTTTTAGAGAAAATGTACCAGCATTTGTGTGATGAGAAAGAGTGGGGGACCACTTTTAGTAACCTCGACTTAGATTCAAACTCTGATCTCCCCGTCACTGGCAATCCAGTCTAACACGAGTGTGATTCGTTAGATCATGAGACAACCGAAGCTGGTTTGAATTACTTTATACTTATGCTAATAATGCTTACACTATAGGTTAGTATAAATAAATAAATTTAGATTATGTTTGCCATCCGACACCTTAGCTCAATCGATAACATGTCTATCTACTAAGCTAAGGGTTCTCGGTTCAATTCCCGGCATGGCCGAAAATTTATCATTGGTGAAATGTGGGTTAACCCTTTCATAATGATAAATTAACGGCCGGGGACTGGATGTTGCGCCTGTCCTAGTCTTAAGTTATATTATAAGGCATATGAAGCTAGGACAGGCATAGCAAGCCAATAGTGGAAAAATATATGGCTTAAATAAAATACTGACCCAGACCACAGGCTGGTAACAGTAATGGATGTAAAATAAAGATTATGTTTGCCAATATAATTTTCTTACACCTAGCCCAATGTTAACTGCCTGGCCCTGGTTTGTGACCCCTAGTCTAGCACATTTAAAAAATTATTCACAATACCTGTTTTTGTGAGTCCCCCCACAGCAAATATGTGTCCTCTGACGTAGTTACAACAGCGTTGTCTAGTTCTAAAACTCTGCAATAGTGGTCGTCGCTCCGGCATTAAATGGTAATCACGTGCTTCATCTAAAAGATCCCTTCAAACAAAACATATTATTGTTATTTTATTGGAACTCAAGAACACATTGTAAAAATACAAGAAAAGTAAAAATTAAAGATTACCTATTAGTATGTAACTAAATGCATTATT
Organism: Timema genevievae; assembly: GCA_902155825.1. Taxonomy (NCBI): domain Eukaryota; kingdom Metazoa; phylum Arthropoda; class Insecta; order Phasmatodea; family Timematidae; genus Timema; species Timema genevievae. Next base: position 40,577 of record CABFWO010004834.1, read on the forward strand.
ATAAAAGTAGACTTAGTAAGAAAAAACTTCAATAACATTTTAAATGTTTTTTAGTTATGATTTTACTGTAAATTCAGCAGTCCTTGGATTAAATAGATATAGAGAAAAACTAAAAGTTTTGTAGTAATTTATATTATCATTGTTGTTGTATCAAAGAAAATAATAATAATAAGTGTGCTGGTAGGAAGGAGAGGAATTCACCTAAGATTGAGGTTATGGGCCTGTCTAGAATTGGTGATATATTTATGGGCCAGTTCCCATATCCTTAGTTGTGAAGGGTTGCAGACAGTGGAGACTCATGTATATGAGCACATGTGCCATGAACATCCAATATTTTTATTAAAATTATATATAATATAACTTTATAAGGAAAAACCTCTTCTCGCTTTATGGGGTAATTGTATTATATTTGGAAGAATATATAAGAATGGTGGATAGAAACATATAAAAGGGACGAACACAATATGGTTTTTACAGTGAAAAGAACACAGTTTACACTTTACACATAACCTCTTTGTCCAATGGCAGCAATGTAAAGTGTGAACTGTGTTCTTTTCACTGTAAAAGTCATATTGTGTGTGTTCCTTTTATATCTTTCTATCCACCTTTCCTATACCTTCTTCCATATATATTACATTTATATAGTATTTTAGTTTTAAATAATTAATTAGTCTATCTAAATCTATGTGATAATTTATTACCCTAAGCAATCACATTCTTCTATTGTGATTAGTATTTTTCTGGTGTAATGTTGGTAACTGTGTCGTGTATGAGTGTAGGAGATAAGGTCTTGTAGGCAGTTTGGCAGCCCAGTGTGAGCGCTAGAATTATTCGTTACAGTTGAAGTGCTAATGCGCATACGGACAACATAATTACATATCTCTTAGTAAGATTTAACCTGGGAAATTTGTGCTCCGTTGCTGTGAGCACATTAGTGTTTTGATTAGCTCCCCCTTATCACAACCCTTGAAAGTCGAACCATTCGAGCTAGTCCAAAGTTTTTTTGTTTGTAATATTTCTTTAAGGATGAATACACTGAAATCTATTCTAGAAAGTGATAAATTAATTTATATGGATAGTATAATAATTAAAAGGTTAGAATCTACTAAGCCAAATTAAATAGAAAAGGTTTGTAAAATAAAAACTGTGATTATAAATTAACATCTACTAAAAATATTTTTGACTATGTGGCTGTAATTTCATCAATTCTTTGTATTGTTTAACTTGCTTGCTGTTTTGTAAAGGGCTACATGAACAAAAATGGCTATTCAACCTCTTTCATCCAAACTAGAAACAATAAAATCCCGAAAATTCACATTCCCACAAGAATGCCATTATTGTCAATGTGAGGTCAGTTAAAACGCATGTAGGTACTCTTCGTTTAACCTGAATAATATCGATCTTTCCTTGCCTAGTTCATTATGGTGTCGCTTTGTGGTAAGTAGATCTAAACAGTTACTTTTTATGTGGGTATGTAGACCATTTTTTTTTTTCCATTAATGGAAATGGGTATGTAGACCCATGTAAATGTGTGTGTGTATATTGTATGTAGGCCTATTTATACGTATGCATGTGCTATGTTAATTTAACTAAACTTTATATGTGGCCATATTTTTATGTTGATTTTGTCTTGATATAATCAAACTAAATATGTATACATTTGCAAAATATTCTTCAGTACAAGTTTGATTTGGTGAACACTCTAGTTTTTACATCACCAGCCGCCATTGGTTGGAGATTTCTTTGTTGATGGATTTGAGCACCTTGGTTGATTGTAGAACATCAGTGTCACAACACAAAGGTGCTCAAATCCTTATAAATTTATACAAACATTTATTTTATTTTAAAAATTTGGGATAGCATGAAACAGAGATAGTTTGGTCAATTCTCTTGGTATGTATTTCATAATCATACATGTTTATCTTATTGATGAAAATGCAGTAACCTAAAAACTGATCATACTTTACCCAAAGCAACAAATAAAACAAAATAAAAATAGTGATACCATAAGAAAGTTTATACCAAGTCTTCCTAACGTTTCTCCCTAATGCATTTGGTCGAGTTGGAACACAAAGACACAAAACTTGCCTGCACTCGTGTGAAGACTTGATCAGTTCCTCCGCAGCCACCCTGTCAGCCAGATAGTGCGGGGTAAGGAGGGGCAAGCGCACATGACCTAGAAGTTGGGGTAGATCCTTCTTGCGACTCTCGGAGTTCTTGTGGACCCAACGCATCACTGCTTCAAACACCTTGGAATAAAAATAATAATAAATAAATGGTACAGAACTCCACACGGAATTTCTCGCTCCATTTTCTAAAAATGGAAAATTCACTCAAGGCTCGTAATATATTATGTGAAAGAAAATATATAAACTAGCAAACCCAAGCATAAATTGTACTATGCTTACGTAAAACATATTTTGACTTCCGGTTTTAAATTTTATAATTTTATTTTTAAGGAATTAATGTCCTCATTTATATATTTGGACCAATAAAAAGATCGATATTGGGTCCACATGGGTCAACACTGCATATTAAAATTTGAACTTCTGGTTAAATTTTTTGACATTTTATTTGGTGTTGCACATCTTCAGGTCATCGCATTGTTATTAAATTCTACATTTAAAAATTTTGACCAATAAAATAGGTAGATATTGACTAATGAGTCTAACATAATAGAGATAAATCATTGCTGTACAAACATTTCCCTTAAGGGGTTAAAGGAACAAGAACATCAACTTTTTGAGAGACTTATTAATATTTTCTTACTCTATGGCATTAGAGCTTTATTGCATTAAAACTTGAGTTGTATCTTTGTACAACTAAAGCTCACAAAATTGAACTAATGTATTTGCCAATATCTCAGAAACTGTTGGTTTTATAAAAATCTATTTCAAATAAAAGTTTTTTTATTTCTAATAGTGCTAAAATTTTGCATTAAGTTATTTAGTATCTCATATAGTTGTGGAGATATGGAAATTTCCACTTCTGTAAAGTAGGCCTACCTTAAAGTCATTTTCATGGGAAAATTAAAATAGCCATTTTGTTTATAATCTTAATCAACGCATAGATACGAATTTTAATCAAAATCGTTAGAGCCAATTTTGAGAAAAACAATATTTTCTCTTTTCACCTTTTAGTAAACTCTTAATTTTAGTGTTAAGCGGACGCACAGAGAGACAGCATTGAAAAAACGACTTTTTAGGGTTCGGAGGTCATGAAAAGTTGACATCCATCAACATCTCAATTTAGATTTTTTTGACAGTTGCAATACCTTCAGTGTTAGAAAAGTTTTTATATATATATAGATAGCTTGAAAATTATTGGTTTTATAAAAATATGTTTCAAATAAAAGAATTTTATTATAAATAGACCAACATATTTTCAATAATAAGTAATTTCAAATCTCAAAGAACTACGAAGGTATGATAAAAAAAATAGAATCTACACGAACCCTTAAAGTCATTTTGACGAAAAATTGAGAGTATCCATTTTATTTGTAATATTTATCAATGCTTGGAAATGAAATGTAATCAAAATTGTTAGAGCTGATTTCGATAAAAATCTTTTTTTTTTCTCTCTTTTCGCCCTTCAGCAAACTACCATTAATTTTAGGGTTGGATATGGTTTCATTTGTGACAGACATGACATTAGACAGTTTATTTGCAAATAATTCCATAAAGATCTATGAATTTTATCAAAAATATACACATATTCAATTTAACACTCACCAATACAGTGAGCTTTCAAATTTTAAATTTTAAAATCATATTTCTCTTTTTATATATAACAGACATAACATTAAATAGACAAACTTTTCGGCAATGTCCAAAAAAATTAATTTTCGTTCTGATTTTAGTTGAAGCATAGCTTTGGTGATTTTTTCCCTAAACAACAATGGAGTTATCTGCTTCTACACCAAAGTTTAACAAAATCAAAATGTGTTTCTTTAAATAGGAATTTATAAACAATGCAACATCCATGACACCTCTGAACTATATGATAATATATGAATTTTCACTTAGTCAAATATATCTACAACTCATTATAGGCTTGTTGAGAAGACAAATTATATTAAAAAATAAATACATGTTTACATAATAAAGTACTTGTCATAAACTTTTACAGCTTATAGTAGCCCCGTGAATGAACGATTGTAGGAGCTGACACAACATCTAAAATCTTGTCTTTTGTGTACCATATTGTATTTTTCTCAACTTCAAACTTAAACAAGCCAATTGTGGAAGTAGGCTCTAAACATTATCATGCCATGAAATTTAGTTTGAACATCATAATAAACCATTACCCATTGGCTACACTGTAAACCTCCTCCAGAGTACTTGGTTTTTCAACAAATATTTTGATTCAATAAGATGTTCACATGCTTACTTTTATCAGTGTAGTTAAATTGCACACCATCTGTTAAAATCAAACAATTTTTTTTTTCCCTTTTGACATAATCTGAACTTTCTAGAGTTTAGTTTGTCTTTTTCATTGCGTTTCTTTTCTTCTTCTTTTGGTTCAGTGTTACTCTTTTTTTGTCGAAAACTTTTTTGTTATTGAGTGCATTTGTTTATATATTGTTCTTATTCTCCTTTTTCTCTGAGGCTTACCTGCCTTTCTCTTTGTCTTTCGGCAACTGTTTTTATTAATCTTTCCATCAGGAATATTCCTAAAATAAACAGTTACACATTGTAAAGTAGCTAAGAAGAGTTCATTTAAAACTAGGCGTAGTAGAGTTTGCTATAAATAATTGTAACATGATTTAAGTTTAAAGAATAAATTGTGAAACTTCAAAGATTGTCCTAGCCTACTATTAAGGTTTTCACATGTTTTTTGACCGAGTAAATTAATCGAAAATTGACTCCCACTAAACAAATTTACATTTCTCTTTTAAATTAGAATTTCAAAAGTTTATATTTAGATTTTTGTGTTAGGCCTACCTTATAAAGATTTGTAGACCTAGGGTATTTTTGAAACAAAATCTATAACAGTGATATTGACTTTTGCACAACCGAGTAATGACAAGCTAACAAAGGAGCTTAACAATCAAGGATAATATATATAAAGCAGTGTTTACACACTAGGTATCTACAAAGGTGAAATTTACCTAGGATGTAAACACTTTTATTAAAATATGTTGTTTCAGTAATAGGCCTATTGTTACAAAGAAAAAAATAGTATGTGACAAAGATGTGACAGACATGACAACTTTTATTTACTCATAGCTAAATATATTATGCACTTATACTCAAATTTGTTCCACATAATTAATACCAATAATGTATAGTTAGAGTTAAAATTTACATGCTGAAAAAAAATATTTTTTTATGCTAGAGAGAAAAAATTTAGGTTTTTTGTGACAAACATGAAAAAATGTACTTATTATGCAAAATATGTTAAAAAGTGCAATGTAATACATCAATTAACAAGTTATTTATTTATTAATTTACTTCCCTAATCTTGCTTATGGCTAGAAAAAAGAAATCCATACTTTAGAAATGACCATCTTCAAACAGTAAATTTTTAACTATATATATTTGTCTGTATAATTGAGAATTCCTTTAAACTCTTCATTAGTATGCAAATAAAATGCCTTAAAATAATATTTAAAACAATATATATATATATATATTGTTATTAACTTCAAAACTTTCTTATCCAAATACTATAAGGGTTTTAGTATCAGTGTATATTCCAAAATTAACTTCAGGTTGAAGTTAGTGTGAAAATGACCATATCCAATTCCAAAAACCCCTCGGGGCAACCCTATGAAAACCCTAGATACCAAGTTTTACCCTGATCGGTAAGATAGTTTAGGATCTACTCCAAGGTACAGACATACAGACAGACAGAAGACAATCCAAAAACAACTTTTTCTGATTGAGAGGGTCATGAAACATCGAAATTCATCAAAATCTCAAGTTCAATTTTTTTGACGATCACAATACTTTCTCTACTGTACCTATAAGGCAGCGAGAAAGTAAAAGGTTGAAAATGATTGATTTAAACTCTTTGTTTGAGACAGTTAATTAATATTTATATTTGGTAAGGGTAACTAATCTATCATTTACAAATATTCATTCAAAGAGATGGCATCTGGAAAATTCTTATGTCCAAGTGCAATTCCTCATTATATAACTATAAAATGGTTTAAATTATCATTGGAACAGATGAAAGCCGTTAACTAGGCTACATTTTAACTACATCATCGGAAGTTTAAAAACTACACAGCTGGACACAGGTTCAACTCTTATGTTTAGTGTAATTTTTCATTCATATTTAATATAAATAGTATATTTAACTAATCTTTTGGTATTATACATGTTGTTTTAGGTAAATTTAGTTTTTGAGTTACCCGCGTCACTTTCGCAATCAAATTAACTACCAATTAATGAGAGATTGAGGTTTAAATCTCGGTCAGGTGTACAGAAAGAGGTTTTTTTAAAATATTTTCCCTTCTTCTTCTACACAGAAATGCAGGTACACTTCCTCTAAATACTGCCTTCCACCTCACTTATAAATTAGCGCAGGTTAGTTGCTAATATGTCTGTTGTAAGAATGTGCATGTATACCAACCTGCTCCTCTGTTAATATATGAAGCTCATCCCGCATAACAATATTCCTGAGGTCAGTGCAAGAAAGACTCATGTACTCTTCGCTCATCGACACATCGTGAAAGTATTGCTGAATGTATTTGTTAGCAGCCTCAACGAGTGAATTACATCCAAAAGTGTCAGCAAATGCACGAATACCTAAAACATTGTTCGGGTGAAACCTAAAATGGAAAAAATAAAAAAATAAATAAGTAATCAAGTGGGTTTGGTGAGAATAAAAAAAAAATACTTTGACTAAAATTAGAGATGGGTCAGATCAATTATATTACAAATCTGAGTCCCCATTTTACCTGTGAATCTTGTCGCGATTCTCTCTCACGCGAACCTCTTTAAATGTTAATTAAATGATATATATATTAACACATATTTTACAAGTTTTATTTTCACATATTTAGCTGCTACATTCAAGAAATTGCCACAATAGGACCTGAGCCTGTTCATCGCTTCCCTCTCTTGGAACACCTCGTTAACAAGTGCCACAAATTATTCATACCCCCCACCAGTTTCATGGCTATAACATTAATTTTGATACCGAGAGCTGCTGAACTCTTGCGAGCACCAGAAAAACTACTTTTTAAAAAGAAATCAAAATAAATACAGTTTGCAAATGAAAAATATTGCTCTCTTTCTCGCACTCACACTACGAGGTTTTTTCTTTTAATAATTACTAGAGCTAGAAACAAGCAAACCAAATGTTCCTAACCCGTAGCCTGCTCGCACGTGTACGGAAGTATATCAACAACAGTACAATGCGACTAATAAATTTGACACAAACTTAGTTTAATTACACCAAAAAGCTATGCAACAAAGCAGGATCATTACAATCTCTAATTCGAATCTAAGCCTTATAAAACATGATAAACATCAAAGTTTCTCTTTACTTCATTTATTCTTAAATTTCTAAATAAAATAAAAATATTAGAAAATTTAACATTTTCTCTTTTAAAACATTCATTTTAATATTCATAATCAAGTTAAGTGATAAATTAAGGGTCTGGAGTCTGATTTAAGTCATGTGAATTATGTTGAGCTAAACCCCCACAAACGTTTGACGATTTTTGTAGTTCTCATATCAAGACATATACAAAGCAGATTTATTGAGTTTGAATTAAATCTCAAATTGAAACTAATATTAGTAGTGTATTTCTAATAATTTTTTAACCAAATCATATTATAGTTGAATATACTAAAGTTATGATGTAAAAAAAAAGTTACACATTAAAATAAATGGTACGGAACTCCACAACGACTTTCTCACTCCATTGTTTAATAATGGAGATATTTACTTAAAACTCATAATATAAGTTAAACAAAATAATATACACTGGCACACCCAAGCAAAAATTATGCTATACATAAGTAAAAGAGTTTTTAACTCCCGGTTTTAAATTTTATAATTTTATTTTTTTAAAATCTAAGTCCTCATTTGTATATTTGGATGAAAAAAAATTGATATTGGATCCACCTAGGTCAGCACTTTGTATTAAAATTTCGACTTTCAGTTAACATTTTTGACATTTTATTAGAGGTCACACATCTTATGGTTATCACATTGCTTTTGAATTCCTTATTTATAAATTTAGACCAATAAAAAAAAGGTAAATACTGACTATTGAGTCTAAAGGTGCAGATACACTGGCAGTCGATTGCATACGTGTGTCTACTGAACTAAGGGTTACGGGTTCGATTCCTGGCATGGCTGAAAATTTATCATTGGTGAAATGCGGGGTTATATTTTCACATTGATAACTTAATGGCCGGGGACTGGATGTTGTGCCTGTCCTCGTCTTGAGTTAGCTTGTCTTCTGAAGCTACTACAGCCCTAGCCAGTCAGTAGTGGAAAATATATGGCTTGAATAAAAAACTGACCAAGACCACAGCCTGGAAACATTAATGGATGTAGAGTAAAGCTTCTTCCCACTATAATCCTGCTATCATTAGGTCATCTGATTTATCAAATTAAATGATTATTTCTCCAACATTCTTAAAATGTCCAGGTGCCAGTGAAACTTAAATTTTCCGAATGCACGCTAATGAAATAATGGTCTTGCCAAAACACTTATTTGGAAGAAGCCATGTCAAATTTGTAGCCATTGAGATACATTAAACAATCTTTTCTATTCTTACTAAACCAAACTATTGTGTTTAATAAAGTATATTTTAATTAAATTGAGTTAACTATATTCTACTAATAGCCTACCATAAATTTTCAACCACAAACATCAACCCACCTTTTGTTTAGGAACTCCGCACAGGCGTCTCGCACCTTGTGTAGCTGCAGGAACGAGGCACCCACCATTAACGATTGCACATTATCACTATCTATGATCACACGCCCACTGTACGCAAAGTTGATCAATGCTTCCAAGGCTCTGGAAAATTAACAAAGATTGCTAGTGATAACTTACCAAACAATAAGAAATACACATTTGTATATGTACCTAAAGGCTATTGCAATATCAAAATGATGTTTTGGTAAAGTAAACATCAGAAGAAGGTGCCCTGTAATCTTTGGCGAGTTCAGCCTTGGCAGAACAAGGATGTGTATACAATGTATGAAATTTATAAATATAAATATATGTAGTAATTTTATAAGTGACTTGTGACCACTCTCAAGCAAGTTGAATTATTACTGAAAACAATTTGTATGAAGTGTGTGTATTAATGGGTGTATTCATCTTCACCAAACATTAAGAAAACATGGGCCAAGAAACGTTTAGTTCCCGAGGTAGGAGGAAGTTTATTGTTCAATTAATGATCCAACAGAAGAAGTAATGCAATTAGACAAGATTAAATTTAAGAGAAACAAACAAAAACACAAGATAGAACATTATGTTACAAAAATTGTTCAAAATGGTGGCTTCCCACGTTGATGCATCCTCTGAGCCTGCGTTTCATGCTTTCTTGTACTCTATTGAGTACACCTGACGTGTTACATATTTTCTTACATCCATTTAAGATAAGCTTTTTTAAAAACAACAACATCAGGCATAGGAGTTGCATAAACAAGGGACTTTAAGGGGACCGGTGTGAAAGAAATGGAAATATATGAACATTTTTGTTTTTCATAATCCCAGGTAGAGCAGTTTTTTCCCCTTTCAAATATATATAACAATGTATTAATATTCAATAGGAAATGCAAGGAAAAAACATAAACCAGATCTATGCATTGTTGTTTTGCAGAAAAGTTTCACATTATTATTAGAATAATCAAATAGAAAGTGTTACTATTAGGGTTTCGATTGAGCAATTAGCATAACATTTATAGGATATCATCCTTTAACCCTTGGTCACATGGTTTAAATTTAGATAGTGGGATTGTTTTCTTACTCTTATTGTTGCGGTTTGCTTAAACATCAATAATGAAAATTTTTGTTATTTTTAATTTCGGTACTTTATAAGTATGTTTTGAGTTGAAGATACTTATGTTTTGTATGAAATACATTTACTGTGATAGAATGCAACACATAAAAAGTCTAGTTTTTAAGAAAAGAGTGTTGGTGTGCCTAGACCTAACCTAGAAATTGGAGCTAGTATGTCAATGCCTGTGTGCTTAGTTAAATAAAAGCCTAACAGTGCATCAAAACAATCTGAAAGAACTTGATGAGTACAATGGTTTCCAAAATTAACCAGATGTTAACATAATTGTATCAATGCCAATATTGTCAATAATGCACTGACATAAGTAAATACTTTAAGTTAACACTATAATATTCTTACAAATGTTTTAAAGTTTATCTTCAAATGCACTTTACTCAAAGCTACATTTTAACCAGCTTTGGTACATTTTAATCAAATTCTATTTAATCAATTTATCTGAAATTTTTATCACACATACTTATATTAATCCTCACTTTAACACAAGGAAATAGAAAAACTATTTTTTCAGATGAAATATGTATTTAGTTACCTCAAAAAATATAATAAATAATTTGACTATTTAAAAAAAATCCATCGTGAAAAGTAAAATATATTTTCGAAAACCCATGTGTTAAAGTATAAAAGATAAGAGTGAATAATATCTAGTAAAAATTTCATGATTCTATCTTGTATAAGTGTTGAAAAAAATGTACCTCAAAATCAGCAATTTAACACAGGAAGATAAGGGCATCCATGTCCCCTTAAATGTCGCCAGAGCTAGAAATCCATCAGGTACAAATCTGATGACTAAGCAGACCATTCAATCGATCCCCAGCGACTAAGCCATCATTGAGGAAAACAGCAATAAATCTAAGACCAAGTGTTTCTAGACCCATTTTTATATGAACGTTTGTAAATGTTTGGTTGATGGGAATACACCCCTAGAATATTTGACACCAATTAATATACACCCTGTATGGATAAATACAGTGAAATCTCTTAATAGCGGACACCTTCTGGGATCAAAAAATGTTCATTATTAAGATGTGTCTGTTATTTGATTATTTTTTTAAATGCATAGTGCTTGAGCACAGTTTAATCTATATGAACCTATATGCTACATATAACAATCTAATTACTACATTGTGCAGTATTGTCTGCAGGATAATAATTAATGAATAAATACTGTATGTGGATTACTGTACACAATATGTTATGCAAATAACAATATACAAATAATATGAAATGTGAACAGTAGGCCTATATGTGTGCATGAGCACAGACTAAACTGATGGAACAACCCCCACTGAAGGATCGGAAGGGGAGGGAGGTACAACCTTGATGTTATTTTGCCGGGGAAATTTAAACTGTCCATTATAAAGAAGAAACCACTATTCAGAGGTGTCCATTAAGGGAGATTTTACTGTATCATAATAAAATGGTTATTAATTGTTGTACTATGGCATGCAGGTTTAATTTACCATTCATTTTAAATGGGCGTATGAACCCACTATTTACAATGAAAGATAGTAGGCTTACTTGGCTAGGTTCCATAATGATTTAGTCAGTAAGCAAGGTGTGATTGTAACAGTTTTTTCTTGTTCTAAAAGTAATTATAAAATGAAAAAAATGCATTTGTTTGTTAGCAGGTCAATTTAATTAAATATAGTAAGCTACAGTAGCCCCATGGCTTCTTTGGTGCTGACTGACAGTTCACAGCTGACTTCTGACAGTCAACATTTAGGTGTATACCTAAATGTTGACTGTCAGAAGTGACAGTTGCTAAATACGTTTTTTTGCAGATCATATGGTTCGGCATAAGGATACATAATTTGGTCTGGTAGCTTTTCAAAGCCGTCAGCTGTGGGCTGTCAGTCAGCACCAAAGAAGCCATGGGGCTACTGTAGATACAAAGATGGTGGTGTTGGAAGGGGAGGGAGGCAAGGGAGAGAGAAAGAGTGGTGTTATTTGAAAACAACATTGTAGGTTGCTTAACTTAAGATATCACCTAAAGAATTAATAAATTAATGACCTAATATATACAGTAGGGATGAGGGAGGTTGATTAAAGGAAGTGCAATCACATTATCATGAAGAGAGAATATAAAAACTACAGGGATAAATCACAAGAAAAAAGAAAAAAGCACACTAGGCCAGAGATGTTGAGACTTTTCAGACCAGTGTGCCACTGAAGGACTAGCTGAGTTTTTAACTAGTCCTCTTATTTAAGTTTTTTAATGAGCATTTAAAAATCAAAACTTGTTGAATATTATGAAATGTAATGAACCACTCAAATAAAATTGTAAATATTTTAATAATTACTAGATTTTAAAGAAGTAAAAGTTGTTAAATAATTGTCAAAGTGAGTGAGTGACAATATTAATGTCATCAACTTAAAGTAAAAACATTGAAAGTAGCACCTTAAGGTGAGTGGGGGAATACAAAATATGAGAATGTTGTATTTTGCCAGCCAAGATATTTATGTCCGGTTCATAGCTTTGTCTTCATCAGCAAGTCAGGACATTTCTAACTGTTGAATGAGTTTACAAACTACATTATGACATGTCAATGACAAAGCTATTGAAATATTATTGAGGTCAAAAAATAATACCACGTTGGAAACATTTTTATTTCGAGTGTTTATTTTTTTTCATGTTCTCGTGCCACAGATTTACCATCCATGCACTAGGCCAAGATATGAACCCTGACCTTCCTCTAAACAGCAATACAGCCAATTGCAGGACTGACACCTTAAAACCCTTGAACACTAATTTTGGAGAGTTTGTTGTTGTGAGGGTGGACAGCATTTGCAAATCTCATAATTTTGAAACTCTAATGAGGTTGCTGTAAGACTGTGAGAAAGGTCTAGAGGGGAGGAAAATAAAATGAGAGTGAAGCTCTCATGAGATGATAAAACTACCTTACCCTTAGCCAATTCATGAGGTGATAAAACTACCTTACCCTTTGCCAATTCATGAGATGATAAAACTACCTTACCCATAGCCAATTCATAAGATGATAAAACTACCTTACCCATAGCCAATTCATGAGGGGATAAAGCTACCTTACCCATAGCCAATTCATGAAATGATAAAACTACCTTACCCTTAGCCAATTTATGAGATGATAAAACTACCTTACCCTTAGCCAATTTATGAGATGATAAAGCTACCTTACCCATAGCCAATTCATGAGGGGATAAAGTTACCTTACCCATTGCCAATTCATGAGATGATAAAACTACCTTACCCATAGCCAATTTATGAGATGATAAAATTACCTTACCCATAGCCAATTCATGAGATGATAAAATTACCTTACCCAGAGCCAATTCATGAGATGATAAAACTACCTTACCATAGCCAATTTATGAGATGATAAAACTACCTTACCCATAGCCAATTTATGAGATGATAAAATTACCTTACCCATAGCCAATCCATGAGATGATAAAATTACCTTACCCATTGCCAATTCATGAGATGATAAAACTACCTTACCCATAGCCAATTTATGAGATGATAAAACTACCTTACCCTTAGCCAATTTATGAGATGATAAAATTACCTTACCCATAGCCAATTTATGAGATGATAAAATTACCTTACCCATAGCCAATTCATGAGATGATAAAACTACCTTACCCATAGCCAATTTATGAGATGATAAAGCTACCTTACCCATAGCCAATTCATGAGGGGATAAAGTTACCTTACCCAGAGTCAATGCCTTGTATAGTAATTTCCTTCTGTTTACTCTCAACCATGTCATGTGTAAACATGGCATGAAAATATGGTATTGTTGCTGCCAGGACAATGCGATGTGCACTGAACGATTCATTGTCAGCCTGGAAACAGTGCAGATTAGTCTAATTTGTTCTGTAGAGTAACACTATAAACATTTAAAAAAAATAGTTTTTTAAGAGAGAAACATTAAAGAGTTTTAAGAATAAAAGAGTATTTTTGACTCTTTGTATAAATGTTGTTGAAGTAAAGGGAGAATGCAAGGGTAAGTGTGGAGAAAAATAGTGAGGATGGATTAAGTATGGAGTTGTAGTTTTTTGTACGCTATGCACAGATTCTTGCCTACTTCGTTAAAGAAAGGTGTGATTAGGTGTATCTATGTAGTTTTTCTACTCATTCTGTAACACCTAATGACAAAGTGTGTTATGTTTTCCCTATGGTTTTAAATTTAATCAACTAAGTGGCCTGCTTTTGTAAAAATTAAACATGTACCTACATTTAAAATTAGGTGAACGTGACTTTTGAATTAAATTTAGTACTTTTGGTAGTTTTTGCTGGAAAAAAAATTCTGGCCAAAATAAATGAAGTATATTTTCAATCACAATGTTTAGTTTAGTTGTTCACACACACAGTAATTTCTTCAGTTTTCAAATATCTGTTATGAGCATCACAGAATTTGAACAAAAACTTTTTAAATAAGGATGTGATGCTCATGACAGAGGTTCAAGTCTTGTATGAAAGTGATATGTTAAAATATTTCAATATTATCAAAGTAGGCCTTTACAAATGAGAATCACCATTAGCGTGGAGAGAGGAGGAGAAAAACACAACAATAAATCACTTGTCAAAAACTACCCTCAGTTCACTGAGCCAAGATTCTGAGCCTCCTAGTCAAAAAATAACATAAACCATATAGAGAGAGAGAGGTTTGGTTTATGATTTTACCAATTAAATTAGGCCGTTAGTAGCAAGTGTGCCAAAATTATCGATAGTAATAAAAATGTCAAGATGAGATTTTCTTAGCACTCAATGAACTAACATACAATAATATTGCCTAGCGCCTGTAAACTATACTGTACAGGGTCGAGCGTGCGCGTGCGAAAAATAGAACCAGTTTATCTTTCAAGCGCACGTGCTCAATCGCTCGGTCGCTCGCTCCAGTCTGGCCACCTCTCATTACAACCAATTTGTTCTATTTTATATTTTAGTCGCTCGCCCAGTCTGGCCTACTCCCTAAATCTAAGAAGAACCAGCTAAAATTTGCGTCAAAAAAAATTTGTTATAGAAAGATATAAAGAACTTAGCAGAGTACAATGTATATTAATGTATCCTTCAAATCTAAACATTATATAAGTTGGTTTTGGTTTTAATCTTTTGTGTCTTAATCTTTAAGTTGTTTATTTAAGTATGACGAAATACTTGAAGATTTATTTTCAATTACTTTTGTAAATGAAATTATTTGTTGAGAGGCTTCACTATGATTTGTCTTTAAAGCCTTAACTTCATAAAACATCACTTGTGCAAGGCTCAATAATTCTTCATTGTTCTTCCATTTAACTGCTGAAGCTAGTCTCTTAGTAGCTTCATCAAACAATTTATCAGCAGCATTTTTATTTTTTGTTTCCTTTATTCTTTACTATTAAGGTCTTTGGATAGTTTTCTGAATCATGTGCTTTTCTGCCCTCTGCTTTAGTGCTACCTTTTCTGCTTCTTTTCTCTTTGTACCTTTCCTAAGTCTCTAATTAGTCTTCTCTTGTTCTAAGAAAGTCTTATAACTATGGTAAGCATTTCTAACCATAACCAAAAATAAACCAGTAGTGGGTACCAAAGAAACTTTATTCTAGTATTCTATTATATTCTAGTAGTATTCTTTATTCCAGACAAAAATTTTAGCCTAGTGTAGATTCCCTAATTCATTCATTGCTGCTTTATCACTTGTTAGCACTAGACCTGATGTTGGAAACCTTCTTTCAACTGAAACACAAGTTATATTCAAATGCCCCCTCAGTTTATTGGAGGCAAAAATGTTAATAAAATGACACCAAAATTCATCATATTCAAACACGAATATGCTCAAACCATACACGTTCAAATATTAGATGAACTGTATGAAAGGTAAATTACTAACTGTAAAGCAACTTACTTCAATTTTTGTCGTTATTTTTTGTAAAATTTTATATTCTTTTTCATCAGTTTATTGGTAATTTTTATCAAGATAAAGGGACTTAGGGACCAAAATGTCAAAAATGGGACTTTAAGGGACCAGCTTTTAAAAAAAGGGACTAAAAGCCCTGTAAAATGTTTCATTCAGTTTTTTCCACTTCTTCGCCCTACAAATTAAACTATCTCTCTAAAACGTTTGTAGATAGAGCATTATGTTGAAATCACTCAATTTATTAATATATCAATAGTCTAGCTAATTATAATGTTGTCATTTCTTCAGATTTGTGCAAAGTCAAATAATACAATAGTAAGTTATGGTAGCCTACTAAATTAATAATTCCAACACTTGGATATGATGTAAGTTGGTATTGTACAGTTAGTCCTAATGTAAATTGCTTGTTGGGTGATCTACATTAGCAAACTGTATTTAGTAAGCATGGGCTATTCTTTATTTGTGTGGTGGATTTTAATACTCAGCCAGGCTGTCTACATTTTAAAAACAAATAGGTTAGGATTAAGGAAGGTATAATTTAGCATATATGTACCCACATTTTTTTCATGTAGGGAGAGAAGAAAACAATTTTTTTAAACTGGCATCAGTACACCCTACCAGGATTTGAACTCCTACTTTACTGTTGACAGCAATCCATTCTATTGTCAAAGTAAGGCCTTTGACAGTGTTATCACCAATGCAGGTTTATGGATTATAAGTCTCCTATTTTCAGAGTAAACTGACAGGATAAAAATGTTTTTGGCAAGTGTAATTATATAGGCCTACCCTGATTTTGGTAGGAAGCCCGTTCTAGAAGACCTTTTATTTCGTTCCAGAATACTACTATACAATACTGTAGAGTATGCAGTAGTATTCTGGTACAGACTTCCTATTACCATTCTGGAAGGTCTTTTATCCTACCAATACCGACCTATAATTATAAAGTAGGATTCTGGTACGAAATAAGACCTTTCAGAACGAGCTTCCTACCAAAAGCAGGGTCCTATAATTTTGTGTTTCACAATAGGCTACAGGATTTAAATATTAATTGTAAGATTAATCATTTTAGTATATAGGTAGTAAAAAGAAAAAAAACTGAAGTTGCCAAGCTTTATTGAGTAAAAGTAATAGTTGATATA